>JAOTOM010003637.1:0-25000 GCA_034440615.1 Ashinkailepas kermadecensis
TTGAGTAAGGATGTTGTAAACATCTTTGGGAAGTATTGCCAAATTATTTCGCGATGCTGTCGGGTACTTTGAAGCTTATGGATATGAGTTGCACTTTGATGTGACGTTTACCTCCCTATGATGCACACAAATTTACACATATAACCGCGGCGGATCCAGGAATTTTTATGTGGGCACAATTCCTCGGAGGAGGGGAGGGGGGGGGGGCGAAAACAAATCCTCGAGCGGAAGGTGGAGGGGTGTAATGTACTCGATCAATCTAAATGGGTTCCCAGTCCGTTAAGCGGGAAAAGGGCGCTCTCGAACCTTTCTGAACGGACGCTGTTCCAGGCGGGAGGGACGGCATCTTTTCATGGAAGGGGCGCATGCCACTAGCTCCCCCTATATCCGCCCCTAACATACACAACACACACCGCACACACACCGCGCGCGCGCGCACACATGCACACAGACACACACACACACACACACACACACACACACACACACACACACACACACATACACACACACACACACCTAAACACAAAGCGCACACTGCATGGTGTTCGTCCAGAGCTCCGAAAGCTGAGAATTAGTATTTTGCGTTTTGCTCCGACCGTGTGGCGGCACTTCCCACTTGGGAGCACTGGAGGCGGCCGCCGGTCGTCCGTCCTGATTGAGAGCATTTCGGTATTGTGTTGTGCTAAGTGGCAGCTGGTTTAGTGCCTCCCATTTAGCGGGGCGTGCTAAACGGGTGCGGGGGGTATTTTACGGCCGGACGCCCGTGGGGAATGCTGAGCAATCAGCTGACTGCCGCCGACACGGTTTTCTTTTGGAAGTTGCTGTGAACCCTTCCCTGGTGCTTGGGTGTGAACTGACACCCGTGCAGTCATTTGGCTTCTATTATGTGGAGGCATGCCAAGCAGACTATATTGCGGCTGTTCTTGAAGTGCCGAGATCAGCCAACCATTTCGCCCAGCCAGCTATGATTGGAGTTCCTGGAGCGTAGACGCTTTTGAGTGCTTCAGACGTACGAACTCTGATCTGTGCGTTCCGTTCATGTCGTCAGATTAGACAGTGAATGGCCAGTTGTGTGGCGCTACTGATTACATCGCCCACGGAGTTAACGGGCTCGATTTCCAGCGGTGTGGCTTTACTGACCATGTCGCTCACGACGTTGACGGGCTTCACACTTATGTAAGGTTAGAGGTAAATGTATGCTACATGTAGGTACTGCTGTTGTTACCGTATCACTTTCTGCTAGCATATCGTATTGTGACGCCGTGTCGGTAAAGTGAGGAACTTCCAACAGGCATGCACCTTTTTATGTGACTGCAACTATTGCTGGCACCAATTATACAGTAACCTGTCGTTGTCGTATTGCTATCGTCGTTGTCGTATTGCTATTGTGACGAGTTTGTTCATGAGACTCGAGGATGGAGCTGGGGGTGAACGGCAGCCATTGATAGGGCCTCCGGCATAAACACTCCAATGCAAAGTAAATAATCTGGATTGTTAGCTATAATATGGGTAATAGTCGCCAAGACCATATTGTTGTGTCACGTATGCCTCGTGGATAGTTTGTATTACGTGCGCTTTGCATGGAATTTTGTGGTGGAATTATGTACACTCTGTGTGGAATTCCTTTGAAATGTCACTTAATTCAACTACAAAGATAAAGTCCATATATTCGCTGTTTCGGCACCACGCCATGCGCTTCGTATCTCTCGTCGCCCAAAAGTATGTGAAGATTCTGATTTCCACTCCGTGGGAAAGATATGGAACCCCACCTATGTGAGTGTGGCTGACACCTCCCGTTCATGTGATATCAGTTAAACTGGCTAACGTCCGAACACAGCAGAATGACAAGACTACATGAACTGTTGCTTCCTACCATATTTCAATAGCATTGCTTTTATATTGACTTTGTCCAAACATTGCCGTCCGTCACTAGCACGTGGCAGACGTGGGGTGTGTAGCCGAGAGGCCCAACGGTCTCACCCGCCCTCAGCCAGGAGAAGGGGGAGGGGGGGGAGGCGATGTAGGAGTCTCGAATTTGGATGAACGCGTTTTTCAGACCGCCCTTGGTAGACACACAGACCAGGATGACTTCGACAAACACTGCTATGGTGATAAAAGATCTATCAAGCAGGCCTCTTCATTTTCCAGAAAGGTCAGGTGCATTTTTCTCAAATGGCAGCACTGGACAATATTTCATTTTGGTGATCGCCCATGTGGTACTATGGACATCACTGCATATCGTGGGGAAATGAGTTGTCCCTTATACATATGCACCAAAACCCAGCCGTGGGCAATATCAGTCAGCTGCTGGGGTGTCGTTCAGCTACATATACGACGCATGTGGCGATTGTGATCTATATCAGTTTCTTATCTGTGCGTGTGCCAAGTGCACCAATTACAGTGCAGAATTGTTGTGACAATAGAATGAATAGCTTTCGTGAAACACAACGCCATACAACCCAGCTGTATTTATATTCCCATATCAAATCCCTCCCATGGGAGCTTTGCTTGCGTGGCAGCACGTGCGCCCTAGATCATTTTAACCAGTGGATTTCCACGAAGCAAACTCGACGATTGATCGATGGATTTCGAAGGCGCTTTGGCGAAAACTATTTAGCTTGTGTCACAAAAATGCTACACTGTAATTGGTTCAATTGGTACGTACACAGATTTAAAAGAATCGATCACAATCGTCACACGCGTCATATATGTAGCTAAACGACACCCCGGCAGCTGAAGCTATTGGCAAACCTGACTCGATAGGCCTTGACCAAAGCCAGTTCCGCAAAACCATGCCGTGTCGGCAACTCGTCGCATGATGATCAGCGAGAACAAAAAAAATGTCACTCGCTCACGGGCGTCACAAATGGGGCGGAATCAGCTCACTATCGCAGCGGGTGCCGAGCGTCTGCAGCCGAGGCTGTGTGGTATATGAGTCGGAACTGTGACTTCCTACTTTCTCTGGGTGTCGTCCAGCATAGGTCCATTGTTTCGGTAGCTTAGTTGTTGGCGCTGGCAACAATTTGATGTCACTTGGGCGGCTCAGTTTTTTTCTCGCGCGAATGATAAGCTGGGAATTGTGATTCGCCGTTGCAATGCGATGCCACGTATTTCGATCGGGTGTGGGGGGGGCGAGAGGGCTTTAGGTCGATTTTTTGCGCAAGGCCATAGGGTTCTATGTAATTTCCAACATGCGGCCACTTTCCGCTTGAAAGGAAGCCACAGTTTCCCCTATGTTTTTCGCCAGCAACAAATCTCAGAATTTATTGACTTCAGACCTCTGGTGCCGGCCGGAACGCTCCCCGCCAGGATTGGGTAGGCTTGTGGCAGGTGTCAGATGGTGCACCGCACAGACGAGGCGGGAGAATGTGATGTTGACTTCCCAACCTTCCAAATCGGCGGCACCGACTCTGAGCGGTGCACATTGCTCCATGGGCAGGGCGTAGCAGCTATCGCAAAGTCCATGGGAAGAACTATTTGCAAGTTATTTATTTCATGTTCTTGTCTTTTCCTTCGGTTAGTGCTGCCTTCTACTTAAATTGGAAAGGGACAAATAGGTCTCCCTACGTCCCTCCCGGTTCTGTCACCGTGCATTGCTCGATTATGCTGTTGAAAATTGTCACCTCGTGTTAAAAAAAGGAGCGAACCATGGGCTCTTCTCCGGCGCATTTGACGGCGAGGCCAGAGAGCGTCGCCGATTGGCAGCGGGGGACTGATAATCCCGCCAGTTGTGGGATTCGAACCCACGGTCTTGTGACCAAGAGTCTAATGCCTTCGACTGAGCTATGGCGACCACCCTGTGTTCCTACAAGTCGCTACAATATCGAGAAATATTCGAACCCTTCATCAAGGAAGGTGGCTTAGTAGCTAGCATTTTCACTTCTGATTACGATCCCATCACGAGTGCTCCCTCTGATTATGTTGCAGTTGACGCTGTTTGTGATCCTGCTGTTCCTGAGGTACGACGACACGCCGATCGTCAAGGCGTCAGGACGCGAGCTCAGCTACATGCTGCTGGTCGGCATCCTCATCTGCTACCTCAACACCTTCCTGCTGCTCACCAAGCCGAGCGCGGTGGCGTGCGCGCTGCAGCGCGTCGGCGTCGGGCTCGGCTTCGCCTTCATCTACAGCGCCCTGTTCACCAAGACCAACCGCATCTCGCGCATCTTCGACTCGGCGTCGCGGTCTGCCAAGCGGCCGAGCTTCATCAGTCCCAAGTCACAGATCGTGATCGCGGCACTACTCATCAGCGTGCAGCTGGTGGCCACCGCAGTGTGGCTGGTGGTTGAGCCACCGGCCGAGCGCGCTCACTACCCCGACCGGCGCCAGGTGGTGCTCCAGTGCCGCATCAACGACTCCTCCTTCCTCGTCTCGCTCGTCTACAACATGGTGCTCATCGTCGTCTGCACCGTGTACGCGGTGAAGGCGCGCAAGGTGCCGGAGAACTTCAACGAGACCAAGTTCATCGCCTTCACCATGTACACCACGTGCATCGTCTGGCTGGCCTTCGTGCCCATCTACTTCGGCACGGGAAACTCGTTCGAGGTGAGTCAAGACAAACAGAGATGTAGCGCTTTTGAAGGCTGTGACATTCAAAACCATATAAATATAACCCTCTACAGCGATTAATGCGCGAGTACCTTCGCAACTTTATTGGAAGCTTAAAGCCCCTACATTGTCCAGACATTGATATGAACCGGGGACGTCGCGATGTGATTAAAATATTTCCAGAAATACTTCCATCACGTTTACAGCAATTGGTGCCGAATTAACGTGAAGCTTCCTGCATACTATGTGGTAATCTAAGAAACAATTACTCGGTGGATTTCATATATATATGAGATCTACCAGAACACAAATTATCACAATACCACCCTAATGCAAGAATCACACTATTCTGAAGTTACCTAGCATCTCAGAAGTAATTATGATGTCATTGATAATGTGACTTTCGTTTCATGGTGTCCGGTTCAGCACAGATCTAGTTGAAACTTTTTTGGAAGACGTGATTGCAGTTGAATACTTAGGTGAAAGCATACAATGCGCTACATTGCGTGAGTAGCGCAAGCAATAGTGCACAATGTAGCATAATGGACTTTGCTATCACTTCAGAAGTTCAGAAGTTGGTACACAGCTGCGATGCCTGCAAAGCACGTGTCTTTTGGATGCACTTCGCCAGAAAAGACAACTCAGATCAACAATGGTATAGACGTTTCAAGTCCTAGCGCAGCCTGCGTAACAAAGCCAACAAAAACGCAGGTGAACTTGAGCCGCAAGATAAGTTAGCCCGGTGGCCGTAGCTGCCGAGGTGCGTACCTCAAGCTGCGTATTTTGGGCAGCTGTTGCGTGCAGTTTCGGTGGCGACTCGCCATTCTGCGTCGGCCGATGTGTCAACAGGCCATCTCGTCGTCATGGTAACGCGGCGCCCCTGTCCGTGATCAACATGCCTGTGGGCAGGTCAAGTCGCGGCCCCGACGGCGTGTCTTCCTCTCAGGGCGGAATGTTCTCTGCCTCATACGGTGGCGTGTTCCATGCCGCACAGGGTAGAGTGTTCTCTGCCTCAGAGAGTGGAGTGCTGTCCACCGCACATAATGAAGTGTTCTCTGCCGCACAGAGATGAGTGAGATCTCTCCGAGGAAGATATCTCTTCCTCGGAGAGATGAGTGTTGCCTATCGCACAGAGTGGAGTGTTATTTTCCTCAGACTGGACTGTTCCCTATCGCACAGGGTGGAGTGCTCTTTGCCTCAGAGAGTAGCATGCCGCATAGGGTGGAGTGCTCTCTGCGACAATATGTGGAGTATTCTCTGCTCCAGAGAGTAGCGTGTTCCCTGCCTCAGACGGTGGTGTGTTCCATTTCGCACAGCGTGGAGTTTTCTTTGCTACACAATGTGGAATGTTATCTGCCTCATAGAGTAGCGTGTTCCATGCTACACAGAGTGGGATGTTCTCTTCCTCAGACGGTGGAGTGTTCCTTACCGCACAGGGTGGAGTGCTCTTTTCCTCAGAGAGTAGCATGTTCTCTGTCGCATAGGGTAGAGTGCTCTCCGCAACAATATTCTCTGCTCCAGAGAGTAGCGTGTACCCTACCTCAGACGGTGGTGTGCTCCATTTCGCACAGGGTGCAGTTTTCTTTGCTACACAATGTGGAATTTTATCTGCCTCATAGAGTAGCATGTTCCATGCTACATAGAGTGGAATGTTCTCTCCCTCAGAAAGTAGCGTGCTGTCTGCCGTACAGAGTATAATATTATTTGCCGCAAAGGGCGAAATGCCCCATGTCGCACCAGAGGCCTAGAAACGTGGCTACTTAGCTACTATGGTAGGTAGCGCATCTGCTTATGACCTTTTTGCAGATGTATCGAATTTAGAGAATGTGTTTTAATACTTCGTATACCTGTGTCGGACGAGCGGCAGAAAATAAGAAAACTGAATACCTCGTATCAATTCCATCAGCATCAGACCGTGAACAACATCAATGCAACAGAGTATGGCATAGACAACACTAAATGATATTCATTAGTGGGATAATAAACATTTGCGGGATAATAAACATGGGATAATAAACATCTATGGCATCTAAGCTGACGTATCTTGGAATTATTTGAAGCAGTCTTGAACCAGAAGCGTATGGGGGCCTGGGGTGGGGGGTCAGCGTTAGCTGGTGCAGCTGCTAAAACTGGCCTTAGACTCCTCCCGCACCCACCCACACTCCGTAGCTTTCCAGAGGTTCGGTCTTCAGCGATGCTTTGCACACATTAAGCATCAACTCCACAATCCACACTCCACATCCATATCATTGAATCTGAATGGCAATTATACCATGATCCAGATTCTACGGTGAATGTTGTATTCTGTATACTGGATTGCCAATGTAGCGCCATGTAGCGCGACGTATCACAAGCAAAACTCGCCAGTTTAAGGCAAAATTGATGAGCATTGCTGGGTACATAATCATGGATTTTTTCATCTATTCATGTGCTATAACAAAGTATATATATATATATATATATATATATATATATATATATATATATATATATATTGTATTGTGATACGGAAACTTCAGGTGATTCTCACCCTCCTTCGGGATTCGTAGCGCGGTGTATACACTTTTAATGAAGTGTACACACTTCCCATTTGCGCATTATTTAATTATTTCATAATATTCCCTGCTGGGTAAAAAACAGAAAATATTTCTTTATAATTAGAAAAGTAACAGACAGTTGTCTCATTTTAGTAATGTATGGAACAAGCATATATTCACAAGTCAATGCGCCTATTTATTAAAATCCGTGATATTCGTTTAAAACTGGCAGAATTTGCATGCCAAACGCCACAAACGTCACATTTCTTGGGTCGCTCTATCAATTGAATTTATTGCGATCGTTGCCGCTAGGCACCACTGGCAGCACGCCGTTCTGACGTCATGTATTATTTAAAGAAACGTTTTCCTATAAATACTGATATTGAACTAAGCAATGTTGTATTTTGTGATATTTTTATTGGAGATTAACTACTGTAGGTAGATAATGTAGTCCATGCCAGGAAATGTTAATAGAATATTAAACCATGACGTCAGAATGAAGTGACTCACGAGCGGTAGACAACTCCAATAAATGCAGTTGACAGAGCGACAGGTGAGTTTGCTTCCGTGCAGTTCCTTTCAAACGTGACCAGTTTTTACGCGGTTATTGCGCGTGGGCTCTACCTTTTCGAGTGGTCCCGTGATTGTTTGCCACAATGCCCAAGGAGCGAAAGTTGAGCAAGATCAGAAGTCCCAAGAGGTCGGATGCCTGGGCATCAAGGCAATTCGGGCATTGTGGCGTACCAGGTTGTAGTTGGTATAGCTACGAGTATTCACTTACACGTCACGTGGCAAGTAAGCACAAGGAATTGTCTGAGAAGGATATTCGGTTCAAAGGCACAGGATTTGCAACCGGGGAGAAGTTTGCGAGCTGGTGCCGGGTGTATATGGAAAGTACCTACCTAGGTATGGATAGGGGTGATGTCTCCGAACAGTTCTATGAGTCCTGAGCACTTGCCTTTGCTATGTAAAAGATACTTAACTTCATGATCATATCCCCTCATCTTTAAGCTTGGCACACACCCTACGAGGTGAGTGATTAATCATTTGCAGATGCAATCCTTCATGGAAAATGCAATGGCTCTGAATTTGAGAACTGTTTGGCTGAAACTCTACTTAATTTTCCTGAAATGCCATCCTCCAGCCCTCTTGCAATCCCCAATTTGTTGCAATGCTGCCCTTCTAGCCCATTTGCAGCCATCAGCTGCATGTCTGACCAACATTGAGCACACCTTGATGGCCATGACCAAGGCTTAAAAATTGGGCTGTTTTGCAACACGACAAGATGTTGGTAGGTATTTGCTTACCAGCATGGCATCTTTGGTTAAGCATGATGCAATGCATAACATTAACCAACCTAACAAAATTTGGCTAAATCTGAAGCCTAATTTTGTGTGAATGGGCTGCCAATGTTAGCAAGTGATGTAATACAGCTGGTTTTGGACATGTTCTTTCAATACAGTTCTGGTTGGCTTTTGGCATCATCTTGCGCACCACAATTGTCACCCAGTTTGCCATGGTGTTGTTCCATGCAATTCCTTATGCCATTGTCCAAAAATGCATGTCTACCTGTGCAGATGAAGAACATTGTTGCTTAGAAATTGTGGATGATTTGATAAAAACAAGACATGCATTCAAGGATGGAAAGCCAGCATTTTACATCATTGATCAGTTATGGTTATCATGTCTGTCTAAACAGTCTAAGCAGGGAAATGATGAAAACTTCAGAAAGTATGAAGGAATACATTGCCATCAATTGTGAATTTCTCGTCTTGATATGTGCTAGTATATTGAACGAATCACATATTCTCCGATTTGATATGAACCTTTAGCCTGTGGCACCTGTGTACGGTGCCTGTGGAGATCAGCTGTGTTGTAGAATATTCAAACTGTAGCGGCGACCACGCCCTAATCCCAAATATATCCTTGGCTGTAATCCGTGCCATGGAGTTAACTGCGGGTTAAAAAAGGCCATAACCATGACATGGGATAACCGGAGCAAATGTGAACAAGTTATGAAGCGATAGTCCGACATTAAAGCGCTGGTTTGATCGTATTTACATCATTTCATTCCATGTATTTTATGTTTTGACAAGAAACACATAATGAATGACCTAAGGATAAGCCTCGAAGTATCTTAATATTTGGTATACAGAGATGTTTTATAACACATAAATCAACGACTTGGCACATGTTCTTCGATTACTCGTAGTGATTTAAGAAGTTTTCGCTCTTCATGTAGCAATTACGTGTTTCCATAAATTGGTGTGCAGCGGAACCGGCAATTTTTAGAGCTCTGTGTCGCACACGGCGCAGTATTCTCTGCCGCACATGGTGGAGGGTTCTCCTGCCGTACAAAGGGCGAAATGCCCCATGTCGCCAGTCGTACACGGCGCAGTATTCTCTGCCGCACATGGTGGAGGGTTCTCCTGCCGTACAAAGGGCGAAATGCCCCATGTCGCCAGTCGTACACGGCGCAGTATTCTCTGCCGCACAGGGTGGAGGGTTCTCCTGCCGTACAAAGGGCGAAATGCCCCATGTCGCCAGTCGTACACGGCGCAGTATTCTCTGCCGCACAGGGTGGAGGGTTCTCCTGCCGTACATAGTCAGGGCGAAATGCCCCATGTCGCCAGTCGCACACGGCGCAGTATTCTCTGCCGCACAGGGTGGAGGGTTCTCCTGCCGTACATAGTCAGGGCGAAATGCCCCATGTCGCCAGTCGTACACGGCGCAGTATTCTCTGCCGCACATGGTGGAGGGTTCTCCTGCCGTACATAGTCAGGGCGAAATGCCCCATGTCGCCAGTCGTACACGGCGCAGTATTCTCTGCCGCACAGGGTGGAGGGTTCTCCTGCCGTACAAAGGGCGAAATGCCCCATGTCGCCAGTCGTACACGGCGCAGTATTCTCTGCCGCACATGGTGGAGGGTTCTCCTGCCGTACATAGTCAGGGCGAAATGCCCCATGTCGCCAGTCATACACGGCGCAGTATTCTCTGCCGCACAGGGTGGAGGGTTCTCCTGCCGTACAAAGGGCGATATGCCCCATGTCGCCAGTCGTACACGGCGCAGTATTCTCTGCCGCACATGGTGGAGGGTTCTCCTGCCGTACATAGTCAGGGCGAAATGCCCCATGTCGCCAGTCGTACACGGCGCAGTATTCTCTGCGCACAGGGTGGAGGGTTCTCCTGCCGTACAAAGGGCGAAATGCCCCATGTCGCCAGTCGTACACGGCGCAGTATTCTCTGCCGCACAGGGTGGAGGGTTCTCCTGCCGTACAAAGGGCGAAATGCCCCATGTCGCCAGTCGTACACGGCGCAGTATTCTCTGCCGCACAGGGTGGAGGGTTCTCCTGCCGTACAAAGGGCGAAATGCCCCATGTCGCCAGTCGTACACGGCGCAGTATTCTCTGCCGCACAGGGTGGAGGGTTCTCCTGCCGTACATAGTCAGGTGTTCTCTTTCGATCGCAAGCATTGCTCCAGTGAGGATGTTATGCTCTACTCTGGTGAGGACAGTGTGCTCTATTCGGGTGTGGGTAGTGTGTCCTGTTCCGGTCAGGTTGGTGTGTTCTGTTCCAGTGATGATGTTCTGTTCCAGATGATGGTGTTATGTTCGGGTGATGATGTTCTATTATGGTGATAGTGGTGTGTTCTGCTCCGGTGATGGTGGTGTGTTCTGCTCCAGTGAGAGTGGTGTGTTCTGTTCCGTTGGCAATGGAGTATTCTGTTCCGGTGAGTGTGGTGTGTTCTGCTCCGGTGACCATGGAGTGTTCTGCTCCGGTGAGTGTGGTGTGTTCTGCTCCGGTGACCATGGAGTGTTCTGCTCCGGTGAGGGTGGTGTGTTCTGCTCTAGTGACCATGGAGTGTTCTGCTCCGGTGGCGGTGGTGTGTTCTGCTCCGGTGACCATGGAGTGTTCTGCTCCGGTGAGGGTGGTGTGTTCTGCTCCGGTGACCATGGAGTGTTCTGCTCCGGTGAGGGTGGTGTGTTCTGCTCCGGTGACCATGGAGTGTTCTGCTCCGGTGAGGGTGGTGTGTTCTGCTCCGGTGACCATGGAGTGTTCTGCTCCGGTGAGGGTGGTGTGCTCTGTTCCACTGAATGTGGTATGCTGTGCTGCGGTGAGGGTGTTGTGTTCTGTTGAGATGCGGGTGATGTGGTCTGTTTTCGTGAGAGTGAGACGCTCTCTGTCTTCTGCTCTGATTTACGTCAACTTCGATCGTTCCTTTTTTCAACGGCATTCCTTTGAGTAATCGTGGCCATCAATGGGTGAAGTTCTTGAATGTAACCTTTAGTTTAGCTTTGTATTTCCTTACCCGACGGCACGTGATTCAACCCGGGGCAGCACCTTCCGTGTCCCTTGGGTCTCACGTTCTATAATGCAGGGCACGTTGCTGCCATAAAACTTGTTCCAAGGCTCCAAGAACTTCCTCTTCCCCGGAGAGCAAACAGGAGAGCTAGTGGTGACGTTGAGGGACTAGCAATTATTGTCCGTGAAGCGGTTTCGCATTCGTCAGCTGTCTTGCAGCTCCTCCGAGGGCGTCTGGGGAGCAATTCATTGTTGGACCTTAGCAAGGCTCCAGTGCTCACTGCTGACATTTGACGCCGAAGAATCGGATACAATATGTAGTCATGCTGCAGCTTAATCCTCGCAGCAGCGTCTATTTACATTTATTGCAGTGTTTTGAGTGGTAACTGGTTCCATGCCAACAATGTATATTTTTGGAACCAGTGATTGAACTATTGTAACAGTTGAGTGATTAATGGCAATGAGACGTAAAATAATATCTAAAATTAGAACATTTCGTTGCACTTATCAACGCTTCCGGTATTGCCTTCATCAATGCACCAGGTTTCTAAATGAATACCAGCATAACAAACACAACAAATGAGAGATATACCTCTAACAAACCAGTTTAAACGACAAGAAGAAAGGCACAAGGGCAAGCCCAAATTGACCGCCGGACAAGTGTATGTGGGTGTACATGAACGAGCGTGTGTGTGTGTGTGTGTGTGTGTGTGCATGGACGAGCTTGTATTGTAGCTACAAGCTAGTTCATGCACACACATGAACTAGCTTATGTGTAGATGTGTGCGTGTGTGTGTGTGTGTGTATGTATGTATGTGTGTGTGGGGGGGGGGGTGTTTGTGTGCGTATGTGTGTACATGTGTGTGCCTGTCCGTGTGCCTGTGCTCGCTTGACCCTCCTCAGTCGATATTACCATTATTGTTGTGTCTTAATGCGTATCTCTCTCTCGCTCTCTCTCTCGCTCTCTCTCGCTCTCTCTCTCCCGCTCTCTCTCTCTCCCGCTCTCTCTCTCTCTCTCTCTCTCTCTCTCTCTCTCTCTCTCTCTCTCTCTCTCTCTCTCTCTCTCTCTCTCTCTCTCTCTCTCTCTCTCTCTCTCTCTCTCTCTCTCTCTCTCTCTCTCTCTATATATATATATATATATATATATATATATATATATATATATATATATATATATATATATATATATATATATATATATATATATATATATATATATATATATATATATATATATATATATATATATATATATATATATATATATATATATATATATATATATATATATATATATATATATATATATATATATATATATATATATATATATATATATATATATATATATATATATATATATATATATATATATATATATATATATATATATATATATATATATATATATATATATATATATATCTATATATATATATATATATATATATATATATATATATCTATATATATATCTATATATATCTCTCTATCTCTCTCTCTCTCTCTCTCTCTCTCTCTCTCTCTCTCTCTCTCTCTCTCTCTCTCTCTCTCTCTCTCTCTCTCTCTCTCTCTCTCTCTCTCTCTCTCTCTCTCTCTCTCTCTCTCTCTCTCTCTCTCTCTCTCTCTCTCTCTCTCTCTCTCTCTCTGTGTGTGTGTGTGTGTGTGTGTGTGTGTGTGTGTGTGTGTGTGTGTGTGTGTGTGTGTGTGTGTGTGCATGTGCGTGTGTACTTGTGTGTATTTGTATTTGTATTTGTATTTGCGAGATTTAACAAACCGATTCCATAAAATGGATTAATATTTGGTTTGTGTCAGATTACAGTCAGATACATTTCACAAACATGAGCAAAAATGAAAGCAGCAAAACAACGGTACACAGGGAAAACCCGAACACGTGAAGTCAATTTATAAGACGTTGTTCAGCATCGAGACGAACTCGCCCCGTATCCGAGAAGCGGAAGTGGCCGGCGGCAGTAGGTTCCAGGCCGAGGCTGCCCGGAAGGAGAAGGCTCTACGTGACATGCTGAGGCGGAAAGGCGGTAGCTTCAGTGCCCCAGCCACCGTCGCACGAGTGGAGCGCCGGGAGACATCCGACCGCCGGCGGAACAGAGAACGGATCGCCTCGGGGGCTCGCGGATCATTCAGGGCTCTAAACACGACGATGTTGTCGCGGTGGGTGACGAGGTCACGGACACTGCGCCAGCCCAGCGTTGCCACTGTCGGCGAGATATGATCACGACGACGAGCCCCTACGACGATCCTAGCCCCGAAATTGATCGCCTTCTGCACTCTTCCAAGGTGACATTGGGCAGCCCCGCTCCAGACAGTGAGGCAGTATAGGATGTATGGAAAGACGTGAGGATGAATTAGGAGTTTGCGTGCTTTGGGTGTGAGATGGTGACGGATATTGTGGAGACAGAACAAGGTGGAGTTGCACTTTTTTACAACGTGGGATATGTGCTCCTCCCAGGATAGGGTGCGGTCAATGATGACTCCCAGCATCTTCACGAATGGCGAGGGGGTTAGGACGTGACTGCCAATGTTGAGTTGGTAGGATGTGGCTTTTTTAAGGGTTGGGTCGTGCCGACAAGCAGTAGGGTAGTTTTAGTGGGGTTCATCTTCAAGGAGTTGGATGTGAATTCAGACTGAATAGCAAGGATGGTGTTCTCCTGCCGGGATTTAAGAACGGGTAATTCATCAGGATGTGCAGAGTCGAGCAGCTGGGTGTCGTCGGCACATGATACCAGACGTCCGTATGGAAGGTACGCTGGCAGGTCATTCATGAAGATGCTAAAGAGCAAGGGACCAACTAGGGATCTCTGAGGAACACCATGGGATAGCGGAAAGGATAAAGAGCCACCTCTCACCACCTGCCGCCGGTCAGTAAGGTAGCTGTGAAACCACCTCGGGTCGACGCCGTACCACTGCAGCTTACGCAGGAGGATATCATGATCGACGCTGTCGAATGCTTTGCTTAGGTCGATTGAGATGACCGAAGCGATGTGACCAGTGTTGACACGACGTGTGATCCACTCGACAGCGTCGACCAGGGTATCCGCTGTCTTGTAAATCTTAAGCACCCACTGCAGGATTGTTGAAACATTTACTATGTGTTAAATGACTAGGTTTCTATTTACTATCAGCGACCTTTTGAGCCTGCTGCCGGAATAAAAACGTCGTTTCGACTGCCTGCCTGCGTTAACTTCCCATACAAGTTGCAGCCAAAACGGCCAGACAGCCACAGAGCGGTCTCAGCTGCGACGCTGCACGCTGCGGCGCCCCGAACTTTCCCGCGTGGCTATAGAATGCTGGATTGACACGGTTTGACAGAGTCTGGAATAGGTTTGTGACTGGAGGGTTGAAGCATGCGAGCATTTCAATATTTGATTTGTTGTTGGACCCTCCTGATTTGTGGAGTTATGGCCAAGGAAACTACTTATGCTCCATGAATAAGAAAGGTTGTTTGTGGACATGCTGGTTGCAGCTATCAAGCGGAGCTACGCAACATGAAGCGCTATAACAAAACCAGGCTTAATGATGAATGTCTTCGAGTGGAAAATATCAGGCCTTTGTTGCTGGAGGGAGGTGGGCGGGTTGGACCAAGTCCAATGAAAAGTCGACATAAAAACAGGTAGGCATCCACGTATCTTAGCTTAGGGCGCCTCGGTCCAAGGTAGAGCACTACAGCGATGAACATCTCCTTCGAAATGAGCAGGCTCCTAGAATTTTGGTGGTTTTCCTTAAAATACGGTGTTCCTATTCTTAAATATAGTGCAACGATATGATATTTGTTTACAACTGAGCGTCCTACAAACCGAAATCAACATGGATATGCACTGGAACCAATCAACACTATCATCATCACCATCCCATCACATCCGTATTATCCAGAAGCATCACCACAAGGGTAGTGCCAACACAGCTAATGATAATAACTGCACGGAGCGGGCTTGACAGGCTTCCAAGAACAAGTCATCATGTTTAGACGTGATTTGCGGTTCCTGATCTCGATAAATTCGTCTATTTTCGGATCTGCCACGTCTTTGCAGGTGCGGAGGACTGACAGTTGTAGTGACAACTGTTGTACAGTTGTAGTGACAACTGTTGTACAGCGGAGGACTGACAGTTGTAGTGACTCTATGTGGATGACGTCAGTGCTGTGGTGCTGTTTCAAGTGACCCCGAAAGGCGGGTTCGGCGTTTTATTATTCGTGTCTCTCAGGTACTCATTGTATCGGTCACGGTCACTTGCTTTTTTTGTATGAAGGAGTGTTTAGGATCTGTCCAGGCTTGGCATGTGATTTGATAAACCACATTTTTGTGTGGCATTTGCCCTTCATACCGGCAGCGCACGCGGAGCATTGCCTCTTCCTGCTGGGCATAGTAAGGAGGTCTAAAGTAGAGTTCGTCATTTCAGGCTATCATCATATGCAGTTTGGACGATTTTATAGCCGATTGTATCTTGTATGCTTGTTTGCTATCAATGTACGGTAGGTTGATGTAGGTAGTCTTTCCACTATCAGTGTTGGCCTCGTCGAGCATGGCTGGTGCTGTTTTGTACTTGAAATTTTGCCTTCGTGATGATTTTATCTGGATAGTCATTCGCCCTGAACACATTATTTATCATCGTCATCCCATATATACACATCGACGTACGAAATCACCTCGACATACGAAAGCGACCTACCAGCGACATGCCCATACACTATCAAACTCGACATACGAACAAGTACCTAGAACCCCACCCCGCGCCTAGAAGCGGCCACAAGAGGGGCTTATCTTCACATTATTCCCAGACAAATTATCCGATAAAGTAACACAAGCAGTCAAGCCCACGTTTTCCAGCTTCTAAGGCTCGCATCAGCCTATCAAACGAGCACAGAATATCTTTTACACAAGCTAAAAAAACACCTTCTTCGTGGATTGTCTGCAAGAGCAATAACTTTTACTATTGATGTTACCAAGCTTTTACCATAGCATGCCGACAATGGAAGCAATATAGACTACAATGAAGCTCATGAAGGCGCACAAGGGAGAAATCTACACCTTTGGCCTGTCTTTCGGCGACAATGAGGTGCTGTTAAGCGACTATTGAGGCAACAAATTTGTGCAATTATACAAGGAATATTACAAGCAACAAGAAAGACTCGCCATGGGCAGCAGAATTAAGCCCTCGTTGGCGATCATTTTAATGAACGCCATCGAATAGGTGATATTTGCGACTTCCCGTGACCAGCCAACCCGGTATCGTCGGTACATTGAGTATATTGTCGGAATATATCTGCATGGCTCGAATTATCTCGACATACGCTTCACCTTCATCAATTGTTTTCATCCTGCTATCAAGTTCGCTATGAAACGTACCGACTCATCACCAAATCAACAAGTACAGTTTCTTGATACTCTTCTGACAGATGTCCTGGATGGAAAGCACGCCAACTAAATAGATGCAAACCAAACCCGCTATCATGCTGGTGTGTTCAAAATCGGAAAAGTACCTCAATGTATTGCTTCCGCACCCACCGTGCAGGTTACACCCACCCCATTCCCGGTTGGATTTGAACCGAGGCAATTCAAAGTTAGAAAACTTCACCTAACCTAACCTAGCTTAACCCAACCGAATCTAACAAGACCTAACCTGACCTGACGTATGCAGACGGCATTTGATCTGACCTACCCTGCCCTTTCCCAGCTTCTTTTCTATATGCGCAATAACACAGCTGTATCTTCCTGCAAACACCATAAGTTATATTCACCTATAAAATCCTTTCCATGGTAGCTTGGCTAGAGTGGCAGCACGTACGCATGACACATTTTGAACCAGTGACGCTGGCTCCAGCAAACCCGGCGACCCATCGATGCAATGAGACCGCTGAAAAGGATGAAAATGATGGTTGGTAATGTTTGAAGGCAGCTTTGATTGTAGTATAGGGATTTTCGATGGGCAAAATCTAAGGGTATCGTCGGAATCACAATTGTTCTGGCTATGCGTCATTGTCAATTCTCGTGCAAAATATGGCCTGACACGGACGTTGATGGGGTGGGAAGAAGAGCATATTTTACGGGTCACGACACTTACCACTCTCGTCTTAATGGCTGACCACTGGCACACGGCAGGTGCCCATTGTCAATGGGAAAAGTGTAGCCTATATATGGAACCGGGTAATGGAGGCGACCGCGTATCGTCACTCTTACCCGTTTTCCAGCACCAGACTCAATCGTGAAAAGCGATGAAAACGCCGCCTTTGCTCTGCACCACTCATCTGGGTGCCCGTGCCACGCACGGCAAACATGTATGCACTGTTGATCTTGGAGATTGTTTTGGCTACACCGTGGTGTCGGTTTTGTGTCGATCGGTGCGTTGGTTCGCGAGCTATGCCGGTTGAAACAGAGCCGAATCGGCGCACTAAAATTGGCCATATTCGGCCATAAAAATTCCAGTTTACATGCTAAACCAATTGACGACAGATTATTTGGGTGCATTCCATTCTCCCATCGCACCGGTGTCCCTCAATTGCAGCTTGCTGACCGGATCGCACTGAAATTGTGTTCAAAGGGTAGCGAAAGCCGTGAAATTTCACGTGGTGTGACACATCCCTCGTTCCATGCGATGTGAGCCGAGCCGGGCGCCAAAATGTGGCGGTCGGGTTTCGTCGAACAAAAACAGCCCCCACGTTAAACAGGATTGCGGGTGTCGAGCGAATGTTTAGCGTATGACACGCTTCACTCACCCCTGCCCCCTACAAATTGCATATGTCCAGATAACCCCGATGACAGGCTACCCGCCCACCAAATTTGATTGTTGTGGTATGCGCCACTCTCAGCTCGGAGGTGCCCAACAGAAAACAGATGCACGCGCATGATGGTCGCACTGTACATCGCACCCGGTCGCCGCCACACAATCATGAAGTTCCCTATCAGGCGCGTGCTTCCACGAAGTTTCATATTCGTGCAACTTGTGATATATGCTGCAGCCCTGGCTCATTGATGCCGTCAGGACCCCAGTTGACGGCACGTGGCACGTGTCCACGTAACCCGAGCAACCTGAAACTACCGCCATAAGCTGTCCACCAAACCGGCCATCACATGTGAAATTTTGAGCGAAATCCGACGGGTCGTGTTGGCAAAGCATGCGCCGAAGCGGCACACACAGACACAAGACACACACACACACAGAGAGAGAGAGAGAGAGAGAGAGAGAGAGAGAGAGAGAGAGAGAGAGAGAGAGAGAGAGAGAGAGAGAGAGAGAGAGAGAGAGAGAGAGAGAGAGAGAGAGAGAGAGAGAGAGAGAGAGAGAGACAAGCATTTATCGACAACTTTGGAAAACCGACCGCCATTTATTGAACCTTCGAAAGAGATGTCCTTGACTTAGTAACTTTAACTTTTAACAAGATGGCACTGGTACCAATGTGCCTGTTAAATGCTGCACCGGTCTGCACTTAGTTAATTATTGTCGCCAGATGGCACCAGTGAAAGAGCGCCTCGTGAATGCTGCACCGGGGTGCACCTATTATTCTATCAAAAGCTAGATGGCGCTAATATAAGTGTGACTGTTGAATGCTGCGCCGGAGCGCAGCTATTTATGCTATCATCGCTAGATGGCGCTGGTACAAGCGCGCCTGTTAAATGCTGCACCGCGGTGCACCCAGTGAACTATTGTCGCCAGATGGCACCAATGCAAGTGCGCCTGGTGCATGCTGCACCGGGGTGCACCTATTTATACTTACAGGTACTACAATATATGTTGCTATGAAGTGCACACCAACACCCCAGAATGTTGGTGTGTTCAAAATCGATCCGTGCCACAACGCTCCCAAGCGGGTTTGTACTAAGCTAACACAAAATTGGCTAGTCTACACTAACCTAGTCTAACCTAGGCTGACCTGACCTAATCTGACCTAACTTAACCTAACATAACCCAACCTAACCTAGCCTAGCCTAACCTAACCTAACACGACCTGACCTGACCTAAGCAGATGTCATCCGATCCCGCCTATCCTGCATTTTCTCAACTCCATTTCCATACACACAATAACACACCTGTATTTACCTGCATATACCATAAGCTATATTCACCCATAAAATCCTTCCCACGGTAGCTTGACGGGCGTGGCATCTCATGCGCATGACACATTTTCAACTGGTGAAGTTGGCTGTAGTAAACCTGCCTTCCATCGATGCAATGAGTCGGGTGAGAAGGTCGAAAATGATGCTTGGTAATGTTTCAGGGCAGCCTTGATTGTAGGCAAATAATTTCCGTTTGGGAATATATAAAGGTATCATGGTTATCACAACAGTTTGAGCTACGTGAATCTGCTACTTTTCATCGAAAATGGGCCTGACAAGGATGTTGATGGGGTGCGAAGCAGAGCCTGTTTTACGGGTCACGACACTTACCACTCTCATCGCGATGGCTGACCACCGGCACATGTCAGGTGCCCAGGGTCAATAGGAAAAGTGTAGCCGGTTCATGGAACCGGGTAATGCAGGCGACGACGTATCGTCATTTTTAGCCGTTTTCCAGCACCAGAACCAATCGTGAAAAACTATGGAAACGGCCGCCTTTTCTTTAAACCCCTCCCCCGGGTGCACATGCCACGTGTGGCAAAATGTTTGCACTGCCAAGCTTCGAAATTGTGACTATACCGTGGTGTCAGTTTCGTGTCGATCGGTTTGTTGGTTCGCGAGCTATGCCGGTTGAAGCCGAGTCGATTCGGCGCACTAAAATTGGTCAAATTTGGACGTAAGCATTCCCGTTTCACACGCTAAAGAAATTGAAGAAAGAGGATTTCTGCGCATCCCATTCTCCCATCACATCGGTGTCGTTCGCATGCAGCGTGGTGACCTGGTCGCACTGAAATTGGGCCCAAAGGATAGCCAACACCGTGGGCTTTCACGTGGTGTCACACATCCCTCGTTCCCTGGAATGTGAGTCGAGCCTGGCGCCAATATATGACGGTCACATGTTTCGTCGGAAGATACCCCAGACTCATGTTAAGCATAATTGGGGGGGGGGGGGCGAGCGAATTTTGTGCGCATGGCACACGCTACGCTTCATCGACCCGCACAAATTGTGCATGTCCGGATAGCCCCAGTAACTGGCTACCTGTCCACACAATTTGACAGCTTTAGTACGTGCCGCTCTCAGCTCGGAAGTACCCAACTCAAAACAGATGCACGCGTTTGACGGCCACGCGGTACAGCACACCCGGCCGCCGACCACAAAAGCACGCAGTTCTACATCGCGCGCGTGTTTCCACGAAGCATCATATCCGTGCGACTTGTGGTATATGCTGTGGTCCTGGCTAACTGTTTATTTATTTTTATTTATTTATTTCACAATACATGCCCTCCACGTATAGTGGCTATTATGGACAGTCTGGGTATAACTCAGATATTTACAAAGAAAGAATAGATTTGTGGTCAATAGTGGGAACACATGCGCAACAAACATTCATACACCAACATAATACAATACCCATATCACTCTGCACTACACACACCGTGCTTGCAACACGAGCTGTAAACGAGTAGTTTATGGAAGTGATATAAAAGCGATGGCCTAAATGTGAGTGCATGGTGTACACAAATATATTTTGTAAGTTTTTTTTTGTGACTAGTGTTGCTCGTGGAGATAAGCTCGTACACGCTTCTTGAAGTTAGACAGCTTCAATGTTTTTGTTTCAGAAGGGAGTTTGTTGTAGTGGAAGACAGATGAGTAGAGAAATCTCCTGCGGCCCGCCTCTCTGTGTATGGCTGGTAGGTGCAGGTGGTCGTCTGCACGCGTATGACGGTTTCGCAGGGTAGAGTTTGCAGAGATTTGACCGGCAATGTGCGTTGGCTCACCCGTCAGAATGATCTTGTGGAGCAAAGTAAGGCTGTGAAATAGATGCAGATCAGCTGCGGTGAGAAGACCCAACTCGTTACGGGCATCAGAAATATGATCAAATTTCCGTAGACCTGACACGACTCTAGTGGCGAAGTTAATGATTTTGTCTAGTCTGTGGATGTTGGCTGCCGACCCGTTCCCATAAACAGATATGCAGTAGCGGATATTGGATATAACTAGGCTATTGACTATAGTGAAGAGGGTACTGGTTGGCAGATGGTGACGCAGATGGTTCAGGGCCATAAGGAATCCAGTGCACTTGCGGACCACGACAGCTACATGGGAATCCCACGACATGTGGCGATCAAATGTCACCCCAAGGTTCCTACACGAATGACTTTCATATATCACAGCGTCCCTAAAGCACACTCGTATCGGGGTAATATTGCGAAGATTCTGACGCGATCCGAACGTGAGAAGCTGAGTTTTGGTCGGGTTTACCTTCAAACCGTTATCCAGGAAGTAGTGGTATAGTTGGTTCAGACATGTCTCCATCTGATTTATCAGATTTGGGAGATCAGATTTGCGACCGGAGATGAGGACCTGGGTGTCGTCTGCGAACTGAGTGAAGTGTGCTACCGGGACGTGCAAACTGAGGTCGTTCGAAAAGATGCAATAGAGGAGTGGCCCTAGTGATGAGCCTTGAAAAACACCTATGTTGTTAGGAAGAAAGGAGGAGAGATGCCTGTTTCCGCGTTGATCTGAGATGCTAACAGCCTGCGTGTGACCTCCCAGATAAGCCTTAAACCAGTCAGTATCAATTCCATGGAGTTCTAGTTTAGTGAACAGTTTGGTGTGATCTATTACGTCGAAGCATTTACTGAGGTCCAGAATGCAAAGGAGAGCTACTTCCGAACGGTCCATTGCTGCTAGTAATTTGTCCGAGACTGAGATCAGAGCGGTTTCCGTAGAGTGGCGTGGTCTGAAGCCGTGCTGAGTTTGGGCCAGTAGGTGGTTTGCGTTCAGGTAGTGATAGAGTTGCTTCTGCACTACCCTCTCTGTGATTTTGGCGATAACCGGAACCAATGAGATGGGCCTAAAATTAGAGGGATCCGAAGGATCTCCTGATTTGTGAATGGGACTTACTATTGACTGTTTCCAAGTGGAGGGGATATCAGCTGTAGACAGGCATGTGTTTATAATGTCGAGCAGCACTTCTCCGATAAAAAAGAACATAAATTTGATGACCTTAATGCAGATCCCGTCGGGTCCGCAAGCACTTGTGCTCCTCATATCCATGACAATTTTGGTTAGCTGTTCGAGGGATATGGGTGATACTTTATAGGAGCTGGTAGAGACGCGCGATAGCCGGCAACTGGGAGGTGTGTGTTCAGACATGTTTGCCTGGCGTTTGACCTCTGCTGATACCTTAGGTCCGACACTTACAAAGTATTGATTTAGATGCTCAGGTAGGACCTGGGGTTGAACTCTATGAGAGCCTTTTTGGTGTGGATAATGGGCTTAATAGCACGCCACGCAGCTGATGGGCCTTTCTGTGATATCTTTCTGCTAATATCGTCCCTACAGTCAGCTCTAATAGCTGAGCGAACTTGTCTGTTAAGTATTTTGTACGTGCTTCTATCTTGCAAATGGAGAGCTACATTTCGCCGGTGCATGAGCTGTTTGGTAGCTTCGCTGACATATGGTGCTGTTGGGTTCCTAAGTTTGATGTTTCTGAGGGGCAGGTGCTCGTCGAGAATAGGTGTCAGCAATTTCAGCAGGGTGTCCCATTTGTCCGTTACTGAGATGCGCCCAGTGACCTGTACCCAGTCGATCTCGCCAAGGTCAAGAGTCAGTTCCGAGGTGTCTACTCGTCCGTAAGAACGTGACTTTATTACGGTGTTGACTGAGGCAGGCCTGTTTACTTTAATGGAACATATGATACATATATGTGGGCTGTAGTGGCAGAAACTCACTCTGGTTCTGCCGACGGAAATGGGCGAGTTTGTTAGGATGACATCCAATAGAGAGCCTGTGGCGAATGTAGGGCGCTGCACTGTCATAGTAAGTGAATAGTTGCTGATGAACTCAAGCAGGTGTGTTTTGCTGGGGCTATTTGCCGTGTCGAGAAGGTTACAGTTTAGATCACCTGCGAGGTAGAAAGTGCCGGTAAAGTTCAGTGTCGCCAATTGTACCTGTCTTTCGAGCTCAGCGAAGTCATCATTTAAAGCAGGAAGAGTGTTGCGAGGTGGCCGATAGATTGCCGCTAGAATGAAATACTTTCCGCTCTTCACTTTGACTTTGGCCCAGAGTGATTCTAGTTTGGAGCTAGAGTTCGGAGGCGTAGAAATTTTCAAGACGGTAATAGTTAGAGCTGACTTGGCTATAATCGCCACCCCACCGTAACCACTAGGGTCGGGCCGGTCCGCGCGTTTCACTTGGTAACCGGGGAAGTTAATGAGACGCGTGGGGGTGCTTGGGCGCAGCCAGGTCTCAGTCACCACAGCTAGGTCTAGAGAGTAAGTATGAAGGTCGTTGTGTAGTTCGAGTAGCTTAGGTTTGATAGATTGCCGACACGTGACATGTGCCCACGTGACCCGCGCGACCCGAAACCACCACCATAATATGTCCGTCGAACCGGCCCATCACGTGTGAAAATTTTAACGAAATCCGCCCGGCCGTTTTGGCACAGCATGCGTCGAAGTGGCACATACAAACACGCGCGCACACATACACACACACACACACACAAACACACACACGCATACACACACACACACACACACACACACAGGTGTAGGATCGCAAGATCAATGTGGGGGGTGGGGTCTCAACCCTGGGTCGATCAATCTATGGTATCCCAAAATATCAATTTATCCCCAGATTTGGTTCACTTTGTATTGCCGTCGTGAAAAATATACCTTAATTTTATGAATAATATTTTCCTTTTTCCAGTTTTCCATCAGCCTAGCCCATCCGGTGACAAAATAATCAGGAAGTGGTTAATCGAAAAACTACTTCCGAATATGGAGAATCCACTTAGTGCCGAAAGAACTTCTTCCCCTTTCGCTTCGCATTGTGCCTAATTTCAGTATTGTTTTATGATATGTATATATGTTGCTTCAAATTTTCCTCGATCAAAACGGTACGAAAGGAAACAACATGTAACCATCAAAGCACACTCCACATTGTAATCAGTACTAAATGCCCAGTGTGATTATCGAGTTGAGAAAACGTAGAATAGTATTGCTTGTACTATTTCAATTGATCAAAGAGGAAAATCACCACAAACACTAAATAATACTTAGAAGGACCACGATAATATCATCGCCACTCATTATAATTATTTTGGCAATCTTGCACTTACCTAGGTTGAACACAAGTAGCATGTTTTACTCGACATGTATGCGCCATTGCTTGCATTTTTAATTGGTTTGACTTCCAAAGTTGGGGGCTGGCTGCCAAGTTTGGGGATGGGCTGAGCTGCAAGTCGGGGGGGGAGCTGAAGCCCTCCCAACTGAATAGGATGCTACTCCCCTGCACACACATGAAGACAAACATTTCTCGACAACTCTGGAAAACCTTCCGCCATGTATTAAATCTCCGATGCATACCTCGTGACATAGTCGCGCTTAATTATATCTACAATTTCGAATTGTACATGAAGCCGATGGCAGCACCGGCCATTTTGCCACACAAGTCAGCGAAATCCAATGCAGGCTAGAACGGCTGTGCTATATGCAGGCTAGAACCCACAACTCCTGAGGGAAAAGCACATATGT
>JAOTOM010003637.1:27500-172384 GCA_034440615.1 Ashinkailepas kermadecensis
AACATCGAGAGGTCTTCACCTATGCTACTGGGTAGCCATGAAATGGAGCTGAATGCTGGTAGCATTTCGAGGCACTGCACCTCTCTGAAACAATGAGCTGACATTAACCTCTCCGAGTTGCGTGATTTAGTGTTGTCAAGATGAAACTACGAATAAATTATCCACTAATTGCTAAGCAAATTATCGCCATGATGTGCGCCGCCACCTTTTCCGCTGTTTTGTGGCAGGGGGACGGGAAACCTATTTGACCCCTTTCTCAAAGGAGCGCATATTAAGTTTTCCTTCGACTTCCCAGTTTGTCTTCCATAACATCCAAATATTGGTGATGCTAATTTATTTACCCATGAGACAGCTGGTACCTTCGTCATTGACAGCCACGGATGTTTTGTTCACCTCTGATCCACCCTTCAATTTCCATCAATCAATCAATCATTTCAATCTTCGGATTATTTTAGCCACAGTGTATGCTATCCTGAAAAATCCCGTGGACATGTTCGTGGTAGCTTCAGTGGCGACGTATGCTGCCTCAAGCAGTCGCTGTCGCTGTTGGAGACATTGTCATGCTACGCCGCTGCATGCTCCCATTTGGGCAGGTTCCCTCCTCATCAGCATGTATTACAACAGCACTGGAGGAAGCCCGCCAATAAAGACGACCTTGTTCATTTCTACTCGGCCAACAATTTTCGCACGAAGTCCGGAGTCGTTTCGGCTTCTTTCTCAGATCCCCCAAGTCTGTTCTCCAGACTTGCTAAGAGCTGAACTTCGCCACGTAAGTGCATCATCGTTCCGAAAGCGGAAGCCTCTCAGGTTAAACTGAACAAAAAGCAAGGCAACATCGGGAGCAAGAAGAGCACCCAATCCACAGAAGAGGAGGGGAGCGCTGGTCATCGCCAGTATTGCTTTCAACGACACTACTACAAGTTTTTGGAGCCATCGATAGCCATCGCCACCACCTCAGGTACAAAGATTATCAGCATTGCAAAAAGGAGTAGCACGCCTGAAGGCAATCCCAAAGGCATCGTATATAAGATACCGTGTCGAGGCTCCGACAAGACATGCACCGCGGACACGGGCCGATAACTAGATGTGTGACTAAAAGAACACAAAAAGATGTTTACAGCACGACCGGACCTGTGGCGCGGTTGTTATACATGCTGATGAAGAGGACACCTGCCCAAATGGGAGGATGCAACGGCGTTGCCAGGTCACCTGACCAAGCATCAATGTATGCTGCTTGGGGCAGCACACATCGCCACTGAAGGCACCAGGAATTCGTCGATCGAGTTTTTCAAGGCGGAACGTATCGCGACTAGAATCACGACGCATCACAACATATCACGACATCACGGATCATGCGCTACCAATCTGACACATTTTCTGCCACAGGTAGTGGGCAGCCATTCGACATCACGGATTATGCGTTACTAATTTGACACAATTCCCGCCGCGGGTAATGGGCAGCCATTCGACGTCACGAATCATGCGCCACTAATCTGACATATTTCCTTCGCTGGCAGTGGGCAGCCATTCGACGTCATGAATCATGCGCCACTAATCTGAAATATTTATTTCGCTGGCAGTGGTGAGTCATGTCTGACGTAGCCCAGCTGGACACTGTTCACACCGACTTTTCGGGTGCACCGCAAGCAAGCACCGCAGTTTGGATTGCACATTCGGGTGAATGCATGGAATCGCATGGCTGGTGCTGGATTGGCTGATATCGTGCTTGGGAAGATGGAAGAAGCAAAGTGTGGTGCTAAATGGCAAGATTTCGGGTGGAATGTGGTTGTATCTGGAACACCCAAATAACGTCTGCTATCATCGTTGCATGTTTTCTCTGTCAACTAGTTACCGTTTGTTGACAAAACAACTTTCCTTATATTTGCAAAAGTGTTTTTTTCTTCGAGTGAAGAACCGGCCCGACACCTTCACGTTAGCGGGGGAGGGGGATAGTGATGCAGCTGGACGCTGGACTAAGAACTAAGACTAAGACTGAGAACATATATAAGTTCCTCAAATTGTGAATTATCCTAATGTACTTTCAAGCCAAATTAAATGAAATGTTTATAAAAATATGTTTCCCGTTAGAAGAATGTTACCATGCTGGAATTGCGAATTATTCGTGATCTCGCTCCTGCTAACCATGGGCGTATCATAGTGTTAAAACAGAGTTCTTGGTTTACTTATTCGGAATTGCCGGTCGGCGTCCTACACCTTCTATTGTAAGCTGAAGAAACAGACGCTAGTGGCTGTTGCACATAAAGCATACAACTCGCTCCGTTTTGGAATATTACTTCGTTGTTTGAGACATGTGAGTTGCGAGTTGACATGTGAGTTGATGTGAGTGTTGGTGGTGTGGTGCCTACAGTGCTCCTGCTAGATTTGTGCCATACAGATATTCAAGTAGCAATTGAAGGAGTTCTGGGTGTTTGTCACCGAGAAGCGATGGAAGCGATAGGGAGATGCCCTCTCTTTGGCAGAATGCCTTAAGTGGTTTTCTTTGAGACCCAAAGCTACTGCAGTCTAGCAGGATGTGGCCTATGCTTAACGTGGTGTTGCAGGTGTCGCAGTGAGGTGTTGTATATTGGTCACCCTCTAATTGAGGCTGCGTTAATTTTGTTCAACCAGTTTTAAGCCGAGTGTGGATGACCTCTTTTTGTCGGTGAGATTGATTTCATGTGTTCCATGTGCCTATTATTGGTTGGATTGCGTGGATGTGGTTGGATTTGTGTTGTGTTGAGTTTTGTTGTGTCCATGTGTTCTGTTGATGTTGGCGAATGTGGCGTTGTATAAGTGCTTTGCAATCGTCTATCGAATATTCCACGCTAGGGTAAATGTTCAATGCTCAGGCTTGCTTTGCGAGCCGGTCTGCTTCTTCGTTACCTGGGATGTTGGCGTGGCCCGGAATCCAGAGGAAGGAAAAGTTCATGTTTACCTTATGAGCTACGATTTGTTGGATTCTATCAATGACGTGATGTTGACAGTCGTGGGTGTTGCTAACTGACTAGAGGATGGATTTGGAGTCTGAACAAATTACTACGTTTCTAGCTTTACGCCTCATGAGAATGGAGATAGCGGCCAGAATGGTCATTGCCTCAGCGGAGTAGGTGGAGAGATTATCCGGTTGATGCTTGGAAAGTCTGAGACCTGGTCCAGTGATGCCGATGCCTACCTTAGCCTCGTGTTTCGACCCATCCGTGAATACGCGTGATTTGTGATTGTTGTCATCGGCGAACTTGTGGAATATGTCAAGAATTTCCGCCGATGTGATAGTGGATTTCTTCTCCGAGAACAAGTATTCGACCTTTGGTTGACTGAAAGTCCAGAATGGCCTAGTGGGCGGTCGAGCTGCAGTGGATGGCATTGCGAGGTTAAGGTCAGAGAGAGTCGTGGCAATTTGAATGCTATATGGTGGAAGTTTGCGCCCAAATCGGCTCTTGTCGTATCTGTCAGGCGTAAAGCAGCGCTGTGCCGGATGATTTTTAATGGGTTTTATTTTGATGTAGTATCGGCACAGCTGTTGTGTCCTTCTGAAGTGGAGTGGGGGCGCGTTTGAGTCCAGTAGAAGACTGGCTATCGGTGTGGTGCTGAAGGCACCTGTGGCTACTCTGATGCAGCTGTTTTGGATGATTTCTAACTTTCGGCTCTGACTTTCTGAGATGGTGGCAACAATGATGCTATTGTATTCTAGGATGGGTCGTATGATTTATGTGTACAGTCGCAGTAGTGTTTTCCTGTCTCCGCCCCAGTCTGTGCCTGCAAGTGCACGTAGTATGTTAACGCCCTTCGCGCATCGATTCGAGATGGAGGTGATGTGGGTGTTGAAACTGAGTTTTTCGTCTAAATGCATTCCTAAGAACTTGAAGCTTTTCACCTGTTCGATGGCTTTGCCATCGATTTTAAGTAGAGTTTTGGGTGTGGGGCGGAGACGACTATATGTGACGGTGGCGATTTTTCTGCGGACAGGGTGAAGCCCCAAGGTTTGCACCACTTTGCAATGTGGTCTAGTCCTGCTTAAATGTTTTTTTTCAGCTTCAAGGAAGTATTGTAATGTTGCCAAAATGGCTATGTCGTCCGCGAAAAGTGAGTATTGGGGAGACGTTGAAGGCGGCGTCGCTGTCCAGTCTAGGGCCCTGGTCAGAGTGCTTCTGCGGCGCGTCTCTCCACTGAAGGGACGTATCTGCTACCAACCGGGGTTTGCGAGTTTGTAACCTTTTGTCTCCTGTTAACACACGTGCCAGGATTGTATCGGATAATTAAGATGATCACAGTAGCTGACTCGAAAGTAAGCTGTGGTACAGAATTTGAATGCAGTCATCCGCGCGTGTTATCTTTACGCGCTTTTCCATCTACTATCGCTTTTCTGAGTTAATCAGGTTGAATTGTATAGGCTACCTGAACGCTCAATTATTTTACCGACAGCTCAATTCGTGACTGGTGCCTTGATACCATAAGTGTGGTAATCTTACCACAGTGTAATGTAATTACACTCTGTATGATACCACGGTGTGTGTAATCTTACTGATACTTTGTCTGTAATTAGGTTGATACCTGTCCGCAATAAAGGGGAATGAAGCAGCAAGGCGAAATCAGAAATGCTTTGATCACTGTTGATCACTTCCTTCAGCCTCCAGAGTAATTCATTCGACGTTGATTGTTGGAAGAACTTGATTAGCTCCAGCGCTTCATTATAGCACCTTCGCAGCGTATGAGCGCAGCACAGCGTCATCGCGACAACACGCAGCCAGCACGCTCGTCACCTGTCTCTCAGCGTTGTTTGCAGGCCAATGGTCGGACTGGTGGGGCTTATTAATTATTGATGGTTTCCGTTGAGCCGCACGCAGTAGCTCTCTGTCGTGTAATTCGCCACTGCGCGGTGCGCCGGCTGCGGCCATTAGCACCTCAAAACACGTAATGTTCAAGGAAAGTTTCCGTATGTGTATTTACGTTTTCAGTGGCGAATTTTATCCTTACATTCCAGCTAGTTGAGATGCTTCAGCTGTTATTTGAACAACATATCTGCCTTTTCTGCAACACAGTGCAACGCAATGCAACAGGTCAATATGGAACCTCTCCGCAATCTACCATTTCAATCATCATGTTTCAATGAGCGCAGCATTCAGTGGGAACATCTTCTGTCAAAGTGCTATTCACTCAGAGTCTCAGTCAATCGTCTTATTGGCCGTCGTATCACTTTGTTACATAAGGTGCACACAGTTCAAATGAAAAGACAATCTTAACCCTAGAGCTGTCGGGGTGGGGTGGGGGGAGGTGGGGTGGGGGGGGGGGGAGGAGGAACTTCCTCTCCCTTTATCTTTTTCTGGAACAGCCGCCGAATGCGTAGCGAGATCGCATTGAAATTAAGCATAGTGTTTGACAATTTAACAGCAGATCATTTGGTGTGCCAATTGTTGTCCGAATATTCAGGATCACTGAACTAGACGAGGTCAAAATCACGTCAGGGGTTTCGAAAGGTGTCCAAGAGCTTTTTGCCATGTGCTGTCGAGCATAACATTTTACAGATTCCAAACAATTTTGCATATCGATGTGCATGGATTTGTTCAAAGACAAATTTCAAAACACTTTGGATGACCTCAGGTCAAGTTACGATGCCAAGTTCAAGATCCAGTTCAAGCTCAAATTGCCTTCCATCCTCAATATTTATAATCCAAGGATTGCAAGAAAAAAAACTGGATTGATGTGATATAGCTCTTTATCTTTTTAGAGTGCAAAGTTTCAGGTCGCTATCAGGTCCGATCACGGAAGTATGCCTGGCCGAAAATGTGGACATGCACCCGTCTCCGCAGAAATAACGAAGTGTCGTAATGCGTTGACGTTGCCATTGATCGACTTCTGAAGTAACATTTTAACAGCTTTTTTTAGCAAAAGTAATATGTCATGCTGTTATTACATGAGTTGACATGTCTTCGACGTGCATTTCAATGTTTGAACCATTTCAACGTTGTCCTCGGTAGATGACTAAGAGGAGGACTGGCTGGTCTATATTGATGCTATTTCTGCAGACAATTGACATCTAGGGTAGTTTTCAATGTTGGATTCGAATTCAGCATTATTTTGTTCTAACTGGAGCCAAATTATAGTCATAGGCTATTGGTCATCCTAGGTACATAAGCTAATGGTGCCTGTGATCTGGTGTGATCCGAGCTAGCCTGTATGATAGGATAGCTAGCCTGTTGTATTATAGGATTGGTTTCGGTAATGAATTTGAATTGGTCGCTCATGTTACTCCAGAAATGCAAAAATTATATGAATTGATAGAGTTTAAAAAGATTGCTCCTAAAAGTGAGTGACCTTGCCCGGTCAAATATGTATTAATGAATGAGCTTTAATCCATTGGTTGGGCAACATGTGTTGCAACGCATTTTTCCAAGTCCACTTATCTTTGTCTCATCGCTTTGTTGTTCGTAGTTTGGATGTTGTGGTATAATTACTCTCGAACTCGCAAACAAACTATTTTGCTTCTCACGCATCATACGCAAGATCGTGACCGTGAATTGGATTTTTTTAAGACCACAATGGAGGCCAGAAGCTCAGCTAGCTATTTATGTCAAGCTTTACCCGGAAATATTACCGGAAATAACTTGCTTAGCGACTAGGAGTTGAAAACCGGTCAAAGTAGACTTGTCAGTCGACGTCGCTCCGAACTTGACCCCCGACTTTGTCAGCGACACCCTGATAGTTGCAGTAATGAATAGCATGTCAACCATGAACATTATGCAATTGTAGCGAACAAGACGAAGAAAAAACTAAGCTGGCATTTGGTGTGAAATGTGGATTGCAATTGTAATCAGCAGTAACTTTAGTAACTATTGTGCGCCATATACATAGCGGGTCTGTAGGCAGAGGTGAAAAAAAGTGTCCAGCCTGTCACCTACAGAATATCGAACACCACTAGGCTGTCACATGTTGATGGCTCACAGTAAGACCCGTACGCATGTGTGCGAGCGCGAAATATCGACGATGATGCTGAAATGGAACAAAGAAGAATGACTTAGTCTATATATGTTCTACAATTTGGCATCCAATCACTTATATCTCAACATTCAGCACTATGTGCAACTATAGGCTGACGTGAGACACTCGCTGCTCCGTGCACTGATACAGGCTGAAGACACTGATTTGGTGATCAACAGTGATCTGAACTGTAGCGAAATATAAGTGGTGAAACGAGCATATCTGCACTATTTTTGTTCTATGCTCATTGCGCACTTATTTCCGAAGAATAAGATGAACCACATACAGGCTACATGGGTGTAGCTTTGCATGATCTTGGGACGGCACTTGCCCCTACCACCACTCAATGTTGGTTGTGCCCGAACCGAAAAATTTCAACTTTTAACATGGGACCCTATGTAGCATTCCACCAATCCATTTGGGCGTGCCCATTGCGTTCATGGATTGTGCCCCCCTCCCCCCAATAATTGTCAGAAACCTACACATAAGACAGGTCAACAGAACAAACCTATCTGAAACATCATCATTGGCATTGTAATCATGAATTTATTAGCTTGCTTGTGTTTGAGCAAGAAGAACATTTGGCTAAGATTCGGGAAGAAAAGATGTTAATATATTTCCTATCATATCGGTAATCAGCATACGGAACTACAGCCGCTGGCAGCGACCGCATATCATACGTTCTCCTGTCTATTCCATCGTACCACAGCCAGTTACGGTCAGAGGTACGCTGGTGTCAGCACGCAGCGGCCATGCTGAATCTCGCGGCCGCACGGTCCCCGCCACAGACTCGGCTGGAAACTCTCGTACTGGGCTTCGAGGAAACGCTCTCGAACTAGTTCTGGACTAGCATGTACCACTGGACTGTGCATCGTGCTTTTCACATCGCTACAAGAACACTGATGCCCGAGGACATTTTGCTGCCCGGTGTCGGGAGACGACAGAGCCCTCGAATCCACGCTTGACGCCCGCTGATTGCCTATAAAAGTTGAAGTTGTGCTTCTTCTGAACTTCCAAGATCAGCTCGTAAGATTTGCACAGGTGAGGGCCATTCCAGCGAATGCCCAGCTCCCTGGCGGCATTCGTGTGATCCAGCTGCCTGTGGTTGCCAAATACCTCCTTGACCACACTTCTCATACTCTCAACTACACTCTCTGCTGGACTGATCAGCCACAGCCGAATCACAACGTCGATAAACGACTGGAGCTCGGGCACTGCACTGCGTCGATCCCACAGGAGCTTCAGGAGCTCTTGGTTGCCGTCACATGCGCAAGATTCCTCGTGGAGAACACTGTACGCCGCTCGCACACTACTGTCTGATGCCACGGCAGATGGCGGGATCAGTCGACGGCCATCTAAGCGCCGCATGGCCTCCTCGATCAGCGGTATATGGCTGGGGGACTTCGACGACCGGATGCGCTCCAGATCGGACACATCACGAATGTCCAGCATGCACTCCATGATGTCCTTGTTGGACGTGCCCTGCCGTCCTCCTGTCACAGTCACACCCGCTCTCCGCTGCTTCAGCTGCCGCACCAAGCTGGCACAAAAAGCCGCCACGTTCTTGACCTGGGAGGAGAATGAGGGCAGGGATATTATTTGATATTATTTTGAGAACGAATGACACCAGTCGGTCTAGTTTCTGCCCGTTTCAATTTCACGGTGCATTGTGGTGCATGACATGAATGGCATTGAAACACACACCAAATTTAACTGGCGAATCTCCAGCATTTTCGTGGAAAGAAACCACTATTCACAATGTGCAGAATTGAACAAAACGCCATCAGATGCAACATGTGACACCATAATTCAATGCAGTTTGACTGTAAAGTATGACGCATGCATAGGTATGCGATCAGTGGAAGTAAAATAAATTTACCGCCAGCCTGAGAATGCACTCGGAAATGTCCCTCTAAATAAATACGACTAAAACAAAACACCGGAAATCAGACCATACCGAATATAAATGATGTGCACGGATTTGGTCACCGACGGATAACAACTTCAAACTTTGTTCATGTAGCTTCTAAGAAGTTCACTTGTCAGATGTCATGTGCATGGGAATCAAAACAGGCTGTGATTAACAGATTTCTGTTAAAATTATTCCATTTCTCAGTGACAGGCCATACACAAAAAATTAGAGCAATCAACACAGGGAAAAGTATTCTTAAACAGTGATTACATCAAGCATGTCTGGTGCAAGGAACAATCAGACCATTGGGACAATGCAAAAAACTGATCATCATGCTCAAAAATTGAGGTGAGTACACTTTACAGATTCATCATGTGCACATGTTGACTTGCTTTGTCTTCTGCACTGGAACATGCATACAAAACAAATTCAAATTATTAATTAACATGTGAAATTACAACACACCCTATAAGCTAATCTTGCTTCTTTCGGGTGTATCCATACATATGTTGGTATTATTGTGGTGTAATGTGCTCACAATATCTTTTACAAAAATTGTATTCAGCAAAGGAAAACAATAGGTTAGGCTAGCTTTATTGTGCAAATGTGCTCATTTTATTTCAGACAAAAATGAGCTATTTTTGTCTGAAAAAGGTAAGGACAGGTTAGATTTCTTAACATTGTTTTATTATTGAACACACAAATTGTGACTACATTGAAGAAACAATATAAAAGGTGGTAGGGTAAGCCAGGCTAGGTTATGTTAGGTATAAAAAAATAATAGTACATTATTTTGCTTTCCAACTAAAAATAAGCATTTCTGATGGGAATCAGTGGTCACATCATCTTCATCATGCTGATAAACATGGCATTGAAACATGCTGTTCTCCAAACCTAATGATTCCTTTAAAATTAAATTTACCAATACAAATTTAATTCCATTGTACTATAGCTCCAATATCAAGAACAGAGTGCCATAGATCATATTTTGTATTGGTTTCAAGCAATTGATAACACTTTTGGTTAATGCAACAAGTCCTGCTTATGACAAAACATGGGCCCTGATCCAAATAAATCAAACCCAAGGAAGTGACCAGATGAAATTATTAAAATACCAAAGGCTCATGTTGGAAGAACCAAAACATTTTTTCATGATACGGATTCCACAAGTCTGAGTGTGGCAAAATGCCTGAAATGATATTTTAGACTGAGAAATATTGTGCATAAAATACTGCACCAAACAGCTTTATATGGCTGGGTAATTGCACAAGGTGTCACAGTAGTTTTGCTTGCACATGAACAAAACACCCTCAAGATTGCCATATTTTGCAAACATGGTGTTGGTTAGTAGAAATACATTCAGTCTTACCTGCACTTCCTGCGGCAATGTGCCATTATTGCCATCGGCCTCCTTCTCCAAAGGCAGTGTTTTTCAGCCGGATAGGTAAACCGGCATGCTTTGCCTTCATATGCCTATTCAACGATCTTGACTGGCCATTAAATTTGCAGCCTGGATAGCCACAACGCACCTTTTCTCGTGATGGTGGTGTCATATTAGCACTCATACCTTGGGCACTAACACCATATTAGGTAGATACGTGCACACTAACACCAGCTTTGAAACAAACTGCGTCGGAAAACGGAACTGTTGCGTCGAATTCAATCTCTGGACGGTGACAGGACACTGTCCCTTCCCCGTCTGCCAATATTGCCGAAAGTGACGTCTGGTAACGGTTGAGGGCATCGACGATTGCAACAAAAGTATTTGTGATGGGTAAAATCCGAAGGAACTGTGAGCATTACAAAGAGTGGGGCTATCCGCGCATACAACTTTCTCCGCACAATGTCGTTCGACAGTGGTGTAGAGAAAGTGGAAAGCGGAGTCTTTTTCACTGACTGAAACACGTGCAGCCCGTGTCACGATGACTGCGCCCGCACACTCTGCAGCAACTGATCGTTAATTTGAAAATTGTAGCCGGTACATGGGGCCATGATGTGAAAGTGACGGCAAGTCGCCAAGTTTAGCCGTTTCCGAGAACCAGACCCAATCGTGAAAAACGCTCAAAATCGTCGTTTCCGCTTTCCACACCGTGCGCGCGCGCGTGGCGCGTGACTCGAAAACGGTTGACACGGCGATGTTGACAATTGTCGTGGCAACACTGAGGTGTTGGTTTGGTGTCGATCGGTCCATTGGTTATCGAGATATGGCGGTCTGAATCGGGTCGATGGGGGAGCGCTACAATTGGTGATTTTCCGAACGCAAAATCTCAGTTTTACATGCTATTCCTATGGGCGACCGGTCATTCACCGGACACCCGTTCTCTCAGGACCCCAGTGACGTGCACGCGCAACATGTTGACTCGACCGCAACGAAATTGTGCCCGACGGATGGCCAACATTTGGGGCTTTCACGTGATGTCAGCCATATCTCGTTACCTGTGATGTGAGCCGTGCCACGCGCCACAAACTGCGCCGGAAAATGGAACTGTTGCGTCGGGCTCAATCTCTGGACGGGGACGGGACAGTTCGTAGGTGACAGGCTTACCACGGCAATGTTAAAACCTATGGACTTTACCTCGAGTGGTAGCGATTTTTCAGCCCCCCCCCTGTCCCCTCGATCATAGCTACTAAGTTGTTTGGGTACGCTTCTGATACATGTACTGAAACAAGATGAGTACGTATATGTCTGGATGGTTAGGAAAAACAAATTGACTGGGTATGTTAAGAGGCAAAACGACCTCATGATAAATACAATCCATACTCAATGATAATACGGTACCGTAAGTTGTCACCATAACTGGAGATATTTTTCAAATATCTGTCACCCACGCTCGTGGCCGGGTAGCCGGTTTTTTTCACCTCTGTCTGTAGGCATCTCACTATCTAGCTAAGAATGAAGCTACAGGTGGATGAGTGGGTTGCTTAACGTGATTTTAGATAGTACGTCCACAAGCTCATTGCTAACAATGTGATTGCAATCATATGGATTGCATAAAAGTTTTATGATAGCTGGAACTTGCTGGAACAATGCAATGAGTTCAGCTCAAGCTACTTCTGCATGTGTCTGTCATTGAGGATGCCTACGAGAATATGGCAATGTAGTTGCTAATTAGCCGCGTTGTATGTTTTTTTTTAAATCTAAGAGAACTATCAGCATCGGCTAATCCGAACATTTTATTATGTAAGACTGTTGTTAAAAAACAGAAGGAATTATAACGTTGTTGTTCAATTTTCGGTCCACGGAAAATAGAGAACCAATCGGGGGGCAGTTTGCAATGGAAACCGTGGTAAACATAGCTTACCCAATTTTCATGATTCTGAAAGTTAATTTTGGATGTTATTGTAATATAACTTCACGAGAGAGTGGTTATAATGTTTTATTCTGAAGGAAAACTCAGTTATGTTCGATGTGTGCCATTAAATGTATGCAAACGTCTTTTTAAATCTGATTATTTAGTCGAAGAAACTAGCTTACCTCATATCCTAGGTTAATTTACTTCGTATGCTCGACCTATCAACTATACTGTGCTGCATGCATAGGCCCTAAAACCTGGAATGTAACTAGTTGCATGTCAGATTTTAATGTAACTTTCTTAAAACCCGATATTTTATGTTATGTCATAAGCTTTAACGTTCAACTAAATATGTTTGATTCAACATGACAATTATGCATACCAATGTTAAGTTGCAAACAGTTTCAGTGAAAAGCTAGTCTATGAGTAAACTAAACCGGGATAAACTTGGCACCCTTCATCAACAATTAATTGAGCTGGTTCGTATCTGGCGACCCCATTAGACGCAAAACACAAAATGTTTTTAAGCTATGAGAAAATGTGTTATTGTCCACAGTATTGTTCATTTGTTGTCTTGTGATTTTTATTGATATATATCTTTGCTATTAACTAATAGCGGGAACTAGCTTGAATTTGAAAACTCGTGAGTGGGTTGTCATGCGTCCTACCTAGATGGAAACGGTATTCTCCAAATATTACCCCTCAAACTTTTTATACTACTACTACTACTACTACTACTACTACTACTACTACTACTACTACTACTACTACTACTACTACTACTACTACTACTACTACTACTACTACCGTTTCGCTGTGGCTCAGTTGGTAAGAGCGCTGGCCTGCACAGGTATCCCCTGTCCTGACAAGACAGGGTTCGAGTTGCTTTACGCGCTCACATTTAGCCCCAGGCTGGGAGGGTTTGTTGACAATTGGCCCGATTAGGCCTGGGGTGAGCTACCAGGTCGGCGTGTCGGTGCGGTGACGTCACGTTAAACTCTCGGTAATAATTATATCTTTGAAATGGAATTCATGGATCGGGTGGTCGGGCTAGGGTTCAAGCAAGAAGCTCTGTTCAGCAATATAATCCCGGTCCATAAGACCACCCAGCAAGAATCTGAACTTTAAAAAAAAAAACTTTCTATTACAACAAGCTATTGAACTCACCATCCATCAGCTGACTGCTAGTCAGCTGACGGTGATGTCACGCTACCGAATCGAGGAACCGACTCCAGCCGGGTGCACCGAATGGACTCGGGGGCGTCACCAGATATTTTCCTCAAGTGCGGGAGGTCAATTTAAAGGCGTCACAACGCATCCGTCTACGAAGAGTGATGTTTTCGATGTCACTTCAGAGGCATCACCAATATTTTTATCCGAGGAGTGATGTTGAAAATGTCACTCTTGAGACGTTGTCAGGGATTTGTCCGGAGAGGTGGATGTGATGCTAATTTAGTATCTTCAGCAGGAATTTATATCTATGGATCGGTTGTAGAGGTGCCAATTGTGGACCTCACGGGGAATTATTCTTCTGGAAGTGGTGGCTGAGATGATACTTTAAGGGCGCCACCAGGAATTTGTCGCCAAGGGGAGGGTGTGCAGGTGCCAATTCACGGGCGGCACCAGGACCTTCTCTCGAAAGGTTGCAGATTCAGATGCCACTTTGGGGGTTCCATCAATAATTTTGCCCTGTAGAAGAAAATGCACCAACTCCATGGGGCTGGTGCTTCAAATAACATTTCAGAGCCGTCATCAGGATTTTCTTTCCAGGGCGGCGGTTGTGGAAGAGCCAAATCAGGGGCGCCACCAGGGAATATTTACAGTGAGGTGGTTCTTCAGGTAACACCTCAAAGGCGTTCCAAGGAAACTGTCTCTTGGAGGCAATTGTGAAGGTGGCAATTCAGGGAAGTCATTAGGTATTTGTCGCTAGGGTGAAGATGGTGTCATCACATATTACGACGTAAGCGGACACAAAATGACCTTCATTCAGTATATCGTCATCACTTCACCATGAATTATACACGGCAGAGTGCTTCTGATCAAGCATTAACCCTCAGATATCCCGTGCCCACATACATATGAACGATATTCCACACACTCGGTGGTGCTCTTTAAATAATGGTGTCATCACCGACGATGTCATTAGCGGACACAAAATGGCCCTCGCCCGGTATATGGTCACCATGCACAATATACAGTAGAATGTCGTCGGCCAGAGGACCCAAAGTGACGGTCCGAGGACCCTGGGTCTCGCTTAATTAATGTTTGATGTTGCATAAAGGAAAGCAAAATATTTCCGAGACAACAAAATAACGTGGCCGAAATCTGTGTTTTTATTGGACGGTGGGGGGGGGGGACGATTGACCTGAAAAAAATTGTATAGGGACTCGCGAAGTTCCAAAACCGCCCCTAGAACCAATCCGTTACCCAGCCGTACCCATCAGTTTTCGCTAAATTAAATTCAATCCGCCCCATTGTCCGTACCAATTCGTACGGATATCTAAGCCGCTCCATTATCCGTACCAATTCACACGGATATACAATCCACACCATTGTCCGCACCAATCCGTATGGATATCTAATCCGCTCCATTATCCGTTCAAATCCGTACGGAAATCCAATCAGCCACATTATCCGTACCAATCTGTGCGGGTATCTAATCCGCTCCATTACCCGTACCAATCCCTACGGATGCTCATTCCGTGTGATGCCCTTGTAGAGCACGGAGCCCTTTCGCCTTTCCGCTGGATCTGAAGTCCCTCGTACTGACTGGCTGAAGATGCTAACCTACTAATCGCAACTAGAAGAGTCGTAGGCTTCATTTCGTGAGTGTTTCGAGACAGCCAGTCTGCAAGAGGCATTTTTGCGACGGATGTGCAAAATCTCTGCTAAGGATGAGGTTGGTGTGCTGCCATTTACTGTGACTGCAACCCAGTCAACCAAGTCAACAGCTTGCAATCAGGTAGTGTAGGTTTACCCAGGATGAATTAAAAATATCGTTTCGCAACACTTGCCATGCACCAACACATATCTATAAATATACATGTGATATCAATAAATATATAGATATAGAATATATATATGTATATCACTTGGCATCTCCACTCATGTCCGCGAACAGTTTCCTGCACAGGATATTTGTTAACGCTCATAACGTCTTGTGTGTCATGATTATTGTACCTCGGATTATGTCGCCGGTTTTTAGACCAGAAACATTTATCGTCGTATCTGCTCCAGCAACCGGGTGTAGCAGCTGGCTTACACAGGGTGCTCAGAAGAGTGCCTATGTCAGCAGATAGTACATAGCATTAGTTGTGGTCCTTTTTATTTCGAACTGTTAATTAAGATAACGGCGACGAAAGTTGTGTAACACGGACATTTGTTTCAACACAGCTGTAGCATGCTGGGACATGAAATTAAGCTTTCACACTATGTCGCTGGGATGTAGGTTTATATTCGTGTGAACGAGCAAGTTCATAGCCACCATCGGTGTTGTCTACAAGCTGTTGAACATTGGTGCCGAAACAGTGCATTTTGCATACATTTTTACATTCAGCCTGATGCAACAGCCTAGTACCGGAGAATGAAGAATGAGCGCTTGGAGCGATGAGTCTCGCAGCAAGAGTCATGCTATGTAGCTGATATTTATCGCAATATGTGCTACATTTTGGGCAAATCGAAAGCTGTAATTTTGGAATTGACGTGACAGATAACCATTCTGGCCACAGTGCCCTGCCAGTCTCCGAGTAACTGCATGGGTAATGCTGTATGCATATGGATATAGCCCGCATTGAATATGACGTTGCCGAAGCATGCCTGGTCGTCAGTATGTCATAGACCTATGGGTAATGCGCGCTGCACAGCTATTAAACCACTAACTGCGACACCGTCATGTCATTTGCCACCAAGCGTTCCGTGCGATGGAGCAGGAGGACGGCTTCCTGAAAAATCGCACGGTCGGCGCGAGTCGATCAGAATTCCCTCCGACAAAACGCTCGGGGAACAATCAAGATTAACGCTCTTCTCATTGCGATAGCGAAATTTATTGAGCCTGTTCTGAACATCAATGAAGGGTCATGTGACACCATCTATTACGCCCAGTTGCGTATTTGGTCGGATCGTGAATCGGTTGGGAATGATGGGAATTGAATGCGTGGACGCACGATTGGATTGTGTTCCAGGGATAAAAATAAAGTGAACTTCGAGCTCCCTTCCATTGCGAAAACCTATTGGGCTGTAAAACTCACCTTATACTTGTTCTACATTTCATCGATAATATCAGTTATGTCTTAATTGATATAATTAACGGGTATTAGGGCATGAGGGCATAGGTACGGTGGATGACAGATTGTCAATTGAACCACTTAATACCAAACGGCAACTGGAGTTGTCGGGACACTAAATGTTACTCCAACTATTTGTTAAAAATACACTCTTTTGCAAGTGGTTGATATCCACCGTGCGCTCCGCCATTGACCGACTTGTCAACCAACGCCCCTCTCCCCGGATAATATCCCAGATATTCCAAAACAAGTAGAATAAATGTAGCACTGAGTAGTGAAGCAGCGCAGCTAGGCAGGCGCCACAGTGGGTAAATGGTTCCGTTGGCATTCCAAAATAGCTTAGCCTAGTACCGGCGAATATTGGGCCTCAATCGAACTTGTTTGGCAAGTGGGAGCGTTTAGCGCCCCCACGTATCTCCAAAGCAGTCAAACGGCGATTGATAGGCTCGTACGACACACATTGTCTCGGTACTACAATTATTTCTTTTGGCAGTCACGATGATGTTGTAGGTCAAGTTGCGTGAAAGAAGATGAAAGATGAAAGAGAAATCTTGCAAAAGTAATATAATATCCCCACTTTACCTCGGTGCAATGAGACGCAGAAACAACATGAGCTAAATAGCCATTGCTAGCTCTGGATCTTACGAGTCTCGTAAGCACAAGATGGTGTCCTTTCGGATCATATATGACGTCATAGACAAAGAAAAGGGACGAGTTTCGATGGTTCTAGGGCAGTGTATTTGTTTTAAAAAAAGTATGAGTTGCCTATTTGTCCCGCAGACATGCAACGAAGTTAGCTAATCTAGATGCAACCTACGCAGAGACGCAGACGCAAGCCAAAAAGTGGGTGGAACGTTCAGGTAAAAGCGCCACCTGATAAGGACCACCACAAGCAAACATAAACTCAATGGGTGTCACCTGATAAGGACCACCACATGCAAACATACGCTCAATGGGTGTCACCTGATAAGGACCACCACATGCAAACATATGCTTAATGGGTGGCATCTGCTAAGGACCACCACATGCAAACATACGCTCAATGGGTGTCACCTGATCAGGACCACCACATGCAAACATATGCTTAATGGGTGGCATCTGATAAGGACCAGCACATGCAAACATACGCTCAATGGGTAGCACCTGATAAGGACCAACACATGCTAAAAATGCGCCCAATGGGTGGTACCTGACAAGGGCCAACACATGCTAAAATGCGCCCAAAGGGTGTCACCTGATGAGGACCATCACATGGTAGCATACACTCAATGGGTGGCACCTGATATGGACCACCACATGTGAACATGCGCTCAATGGGTGTCACCTGATAAGGGCCACCGCATGCTAACATACGCTCAATGGAACACCTGTTTCAAGACATTCTCATTGCATCTGTGTGGTGCCTTAGGCCATTTTGGACGCCCTTGGACCATTTTTGCATACCCTTAAGGCACTCATGGTGCCTCCAGAACACTCTCAGTGCATTAATTAGACACTCATGATGTCTCTTTGACATTCGTAGGGCATTCATATGGCACTCATGTGGTCTCTTGTGTCCAATAACCACATAAGATACTCATGGTGTCCCTTGTCACCCTTAGGTCACTAACATGGCACTCATGGTGTCTTTTGGGTGCCCTTAGGGCACTTATGGGGCACTTATGGTGTCACTTGGACATACTCAGGATACTCATGTGACACTTATGAAATCTCATTGACACTCGTGGGGCGCTCATGAAATTCTTTTTGGGCGCCTCAAAGGAGTTCAAGCTTGTCACACAGAAGTTCTAAGGGCGTTCTTGGAACGTCTTTGGGCAGCCTTTAGGAAATTCGTGTAGCACCCATAAGCCCTTGTTTGGCCACCTAAAAAAACATAGGGGCGTCACAGAGACTCCTGGGGCGCCCCCAAAACATCCATTTTGGTGCCAGAGAGCACCTGCAGAGTGTCAGTAGCGTTTTTGGGGAGCCTCAACGTTCCAAAAACGCCGCACACACATCTCAAGAACACCCCACTGAAGGTCTGAGAGCGCGCTTCAGACGTCTGTGGACCCCATTACAACGTCCTTCAGGATCCCATAAGACGTCTTGTGTACGTCCCAGACCATCTTTTGAGGCGTACTTGGAACACATGGGCACCCAAAGACGTCTTTGTTTCACCCTTGTAGCGCATGTTAGATGCACGTAGAACTACGTGGCGCAATTTTCGGGGCGCTTTTGGCGCACCGAAAATTGCTGGTTGCTGTGTACGCTTGAAAGTAGGTGGAGCGAATCCAATTCGTCCCTCAGGCATCCATGTTCCTACGTCAACGTACACTGACCATGCAAGTTATGCCATGCAAATTGGTATTCTTGTATGTCCATGTAAATTTGTATCCATGTATGTCCGAAACCAAGTGAGATACTGAGTTCATTTAGTTAGCACGCAATTAGCTTGAATTCTGCCAATATAACTAAACATTTTATAATCGCCATAACATCTCCAGTTAATTAAACTGAAAATGTTGTATGCTTTAGTCAAGGCCGTGCCGGTGCTAACATTTGCCAGCAACGTATCCATACAAAATGGTATGCCTGGGTTCAGTCCATTTTGTATATTGGTCACAACGTGTTAAACATTAACAATGTTAAACATTGTTAAACAGGTCAATTTCATTGTTCAGGTCGGTTTCAGTTTTTATCCAGTTAAAAATATGACTTAGGCATTTATGTGTCACATCGCAATGTCGGCAGACTTAGGCATGTCCTGCAACGATGAATTGTGCAACTCTCCATCTGTAGGTATTCATTCATTGCCATTGTTATCAGCCGGAAAACGTGCGAATAGACAGCTAGTACATTATCTTCCGCACTGACAGCTTGAGTAATATGTGCCGTTTAAATTAAAGTGAATGTATGATCTTTTGGGGGAAAATTCTCCGGCTAAAAATGTGCTATTGTGAAGCTCACACCTCAGTAATCTGGTTTGGTACCAGTTATTCTGAGTCATTATTACCAATCGGAACAAAAGCACAAAAGCATGCTTCCATTTTCTTGCAATGTGTGCTGACTTGACCAATCGAGGTATCATAACATGGTGATTCCCAGCAATAGTACTTGATCTTGATGATTGCTTATTTTCTCGAATTTTGTGCCCATGTGACATTACCTAATGGTTCTCAGGGTTGGGTTTGGACGCCTCGGTTAAGAGACTGCTTTCGTTGGTGAGTAAGGACTTCTGGCTCACCCGTTTTTCATAATCTTTCGGCATTGCCTGCATTTTATCTTCGCATTTTTCACTTAACCATCGATATAGATTGCCTCTTCCTGTGCGTCCCTGACGTTGCTAGGAGCAACCGACCGACCTTGGTACGAAGAGACGGCGTCATCTGGCACGGAGCCCATCAAAGATCAGATTAGTATGCAGGACACAACGCTGATGGAGTTCGCGAGATTCTTGGCCAATATTAGTCCCATTGCACAGCCTTTTGGGACTCTTCTCTCGCATGTTAATGTTATCCCATCGGTATGGGCAGCTATTATTTTCTTCTTTTATGAGCGTACATCTGATGACGGTGTTGTAGTCAAGATGGCGGAGGTGGTGTAGTGAAGATCGTCATCTTTGATTATATCACCAGCCGTGAAGTGAAGTGATACAATTTGGGAATGTTTTATATAGGGCACCCTGCCACTCAGGTTGGTTATGTCAGTATTGAGCTCCAAGCTGATGCCAGCAATGCATAAAGGCGTTCGCGACGCATGCCGTGCGTCAAGTGCGTAAAGAAAAGACTAGTAATTGAAACGCGATTTATTTCATTGCGGGTCTGTATTGTATAATACATTCATATTGATATTGATATTGATATATTGATATTGATCCAGTATTTTGACGCTTGAATCGCTGCTGGCTGCCGCCGGAGCTGCAGGCTTTCTGTGGTGCTTACATGAATTGGGTGGCGATAATTAACATTGACGCGCTGGACGTGGGTGACGTGCTTGACCACTTAGCTGTTGCCTGGCGACAGGCGCCGCATTGTAACCGCATGCATTACTCCACACACCAATACCCAGCAGTTTGGCGCGGTGACACCGGTTTGGCAGGGTAGGAAGGCACCATCCTTGGTGGGGTCCTTGGTTTCAGAGGGCCCTTACACTTGGCAGCGCTTGTGCACCAGGGAAAGCGGTTAGGAGACTGAATGCTGCTTTGTGTGAAGCCGTCGTCGTTTCACAGCTAAGCTGTCATCAGCGTCAGCGGTAGCTTGGATATTTGTTCACGTCGGAACACATGTCGCACTGAGACAGTGTTTGCAGTATGGTGCAGTAGTTCATCTAGTTTGGGCAGGTTGCCTCTCTTGTGTTCTGTACTATTCCGCGTGCTTGTGCTGTTGTCTTCCAGAGCTAGTTTAGTTGGCATGCATTTCCTCACCACACTTCCAATCAGTATTTCTAGATAGCCAACTATCTCTGAGCTCTTGTTTGCTTCCAATGTGATATTTAAGCTCACGGGAACGAGCGGCATACCAACACGAATCTGTTTGTTTCCAGAGCTAATTAAACTGGTGGATATGGGCAAGCGTGTTTCGTTTCAGAGAATCCCTGGCAAACGAACAATTTAGTTACATGGGTCGTTTGAACCTCGTGCTAACAATGTGTCTACTCTATGCCTATATGAGCAGCGAAACTTTCGGACAGGATGCGACTATGGAAACATGTGAATATAGTTTTCAGCTTTTCGGATGTGTTGGTTCGTCCTAAGCACTTGTACAACAGCAATCTTTTTGTACTTTTCCTGATCGCATGTAGGATTCGGAAGCTTTGCTACTCATGCAACATGTATACGGGGTATATACCGATGGTTATCATACGTAGGATTGACTCCAAGGGTGGTTTTGGCCTTTCAGGAGGGTGATTAACCACATGAATGACTATCCTGCTATGAACATATTGTGTCCGTATCGAGGATGTGTAACTTCTGCATTGTGTACACATAATTGCCAACTATCCTTAGCCGATACACGTTTAGCATGATTTGTGAAAGGTATGTTATTTATTTATACTCTATTTATATCTATACACGTATCTTAAATATTTTGGGCATTTTCCTATTCCCCGCACCTCGATATCGTGTAAAGCTCGGCATACGTTTTTTATTCCAGTAGCACGTGTTTTGTAATTTGCGAAGATCACTATGGTGGGTTCCGGAAACCAATGCTGGATGCAGAATATGTGTTACTAGTGGGGTCATCTGCGTGGGTACATTAGACAAGCGCAGCGAGATCCATGTCAATCGACATAATCTGAAAAGATCGGCTGAGGGAGAACAGGTGTGCTCTCCGAAAGTTGTCCAAGCTGTGGCATACATCGGTATGCATATACATAATATAAATATAATATATATATATATATATATAGATATAGATATATATATATATATATGTAATACTTCTTTCTTTTTTTTGTCGCTTTTTCGTAATTTTTAATTTAATTTTTGTCGCTATCTCGAACCATGTTCCAAAACCGCTTCTTGAATTAGTTTATTTGTCAGATTTAATGTAGTATGCGCTTCCAGACTTCTCGTATTCGCTTGTCCACATTTTCCTTCCAACTCTTCGCTTCGGTTCGTTTTCGCAAACTATTACATTCCTCAATTTGCATCACAATGATGTTACACGTTGTATGATATTTACATTTTTGTTTGTGCTCATTTATTCTTCCTGTACCCCTCGTCCATTTTACAGAAAAATGATTATGCGCAGACAGACCAAGGTATTTCATGAGCAACGCTGCTTTCAGAATAATTCCGTTTTGCGGTGTCGACACCCATAATTGTCCCCCATTTTCGCAACAGAAGTTGTCACGATTCTAGCACCAGTACACTCGAAATGGTTTGACATGATTCTAGCTTGTTTTGAATTTGAAAGTATTATGGAATTCGTGGATTTATTTTCGGATGTATTCGTGCAGTAAGACTGCACGATGCTTGATGCTTGATTTCACCTGCTTTTTATTGAGTTCGATAACAACTTTTTGGATATTTCAGTGATGAGAATGATTAATAGACGAGAGATATTCATCACTAATTATCCTGAAATATCTTGGAACAAACAAATGACGATTCCACATTTTTATGCAGTCACTGCCAGCACATGAAAAGTCCACGTAATGTTTTTTTTTATAAGCTTGCGATACATTTTAAATGTTTGATAATCACGTCCCGACCATTCTATCCAGGTATTAAAACAACAGCTGATTTTCTGCCCTAGGGTCCATTGTAAACTGAATATTTCCGTCCACTTGGTTCAGGAGTTGTAGTTTTCTTCCAAGTTGATATTACATGTAACCGTGACCAAGACATTATCTACGTAGCCATCCAAATGGATTAATTCCCGAGTATATCCATAATTTTATCTTCTTCAAGACTTCTACATACAGACTGCCACTGGGCTTAGCCTTGAACGGATGGGCAGCCCGCTGTGCTCTTTATTTTCATTTCGATTGAAGGTAGATGCTCAAAAATGCATGAAGAGAGAAATATGTCTTTTTAAATATGATTTCGGAACTGAAAGTTCTTTGTCACCGAGTGATGCTGTGACGCCTCATATCGCGTAAACAGCTTCCTCAATTAGAGCATCTGTGAAGAGCGATTTCGCATCGAAACTTGCGAATTTTATGTTCGAGACATCCATGTTTTCCAATATATATCCCGTGTATTGAGATGAATGAATGCCAGTTATTGAACCCAAGCTGTCGGTTAGTGCCTTCGCTAACATTCTCGCCACCTTGTGGGAAGACTACCGATAGCATTCGGTATCGGTAGTGCTTCCCACAATTCCAACGTTTTGGACTCAATAAGTGGCAGCCATTTAAAAAAGAGCACGGGTGATGTTATACATAGACTGGAAAACATGGATGTCACGAACATAAAATTCGTAAGTTTCTATGTGAATCGCTGTTCACAAATTTTCCCCTTGAGGGAGCCGTTATGGGCCCAACATGACAGTAGCAGTCGAGGCGCCCTCAAGCCAAAATAAGTAACTAACTAACGAGGGCGTCGTTAACGCGATGCGAGGCGTCATACAATCACTCCGTGACAAAGAACGTCCAGTTCGGAAATCACATTTTTACAAAGACTTATTTTATTCTGCATGCATCGTGCATTTTGGAGCACTTGCCTTCAACCGAAATGAATATGAAGAACACAGTGGGCTGGCCATGGGCTGATCGCTAAACCCGGTGGCAACCTGTACGTATATGGATGTCTTGGAATAAGATGTATTGGTCATGGTTCCAGATAATATCAACTTGCAAGAAACAAATATATCCTGGATCAAGTGGACTTAAATACCCAGTTCACAATGGAACTTGAGTCGGAAAATCAGCTGCCGTTTTCTGATATGTGCATAGTTGGATCGGGACGGGACATAATATTTAAAATATATCCCAAGACTACCAACACACAAGATTACGTCCACTTTTACTCGGCTCACATTGACCGCATATAAAGTGGAATCGGCATCTGATTTATTCTATGACCTTTCAGGATCAGCAGTGATGAATACCTTTGGGCGGAAATCAAACACGTTTATGAAACCTTCCCTTCGCTGAAATATTCGAATGAGATGGCCATCCAGCTTAGTAAAATGCAATAACACCAGGAACTTCGCACCCAAGCACCCGGCATCAAATCTGTAAAGTGCACAACAATTCCAAATCCAAAACAGACTGGCATAATATCGAAGCAATTAGATTCTACTGACACTAGAACCATAGTGAATTTTGGAACATAAAATTGGGGAAGCTATGGGTGTGAACACAGCAAAACCGAGAATCTGAAAACAGCGTTGCTTATAAAATGTCTTGCTATGACTGCTCAATATCACATTTTGATAAAGCGGGTGGTGACAACAAGAGTAAATGAGCACAAACGAGATGTTAGATATCATAGAACGGTCAACGTCATTGTTGTGCACTTTCAGGAAGTTAATAGCCTGCCACGATGGACCGAGACCAAGAATCTGAGGGATGATGTGGACAAGCCAATGCGAAAACTTTGCAAGCACCATATATTAAATCTGAAAAATGAACAAATTAAAAAAGTAGTTTAGCAACATGGTTCGAGATAGTGACAAATGTATGGCCAGCGAAGCACCGTAATGAAGAAGTTACATGACGATGAAATATTTACTGCCACTTTGCGAACGAACTAACTGCTATTACTGTTTCGAACTCGAACGACCATGTACTGATGAAGGGCGAATAGCCGCAGGATCTGCAGAATCAAAGCATATATATATATATATATATGCATATAACAATCCCGATCATGAGCAAGACAGCGCAACATTATTAATGGACATATGCATATTGTTATTAATTTAAGAGAGAAGAACCTGGAGTCTTCGACCTTGCCACTGGCATCTATTCAGTAACAGGATGTACGACATCTTGACCGTTATCGTCTGCCCAATGACCCTCCTCAAGTCGGAGCAGGCAGCAGCCACATCTCGTCACTACACTCGGTAATGAGGCTGTCGATCACTCGTTGCGGGTGGGGCCGGCTCTTCCAGTAAAGTTATGCTATATCTGTTCGTGTCGGTGCTGTGGAGATCTGATCGTGTCTCTGGACCAAGCAGTCGACCATGCTGTCAGCAGCTGACGGGGGACAGCGGCTTCCCAGGACAGTAGGGTGTGGTGCGCCGCCTTGTCCAGCACTGGCACCGACGGCAGAAACAACTCGATCAACTGTCGAAGGAGCAGGCGGCTGTTCGTCTCGCCGTTGTAGTAGCCGCCGGTGCATAGCTTGCTGTGAGTCAGAAATGGGAATATTCAGTAAATCCCTTGTCAGTCCCGGCAGCCGCCACAACACCGCCGCTGTAGGTGGCGCAGGTGCCGACCTGCGTGCCGTCCGCCCCCCTCTACTGTGGGCCACATCGCCGTTACTCGGCGGGGCTCCACTGAGGTGACACAGGTGCCGACCTGGGTACCGTCCGCCCCCCTCTACTGTGGGCCACATCGCCGTTACCCGGCGGAGCTCGACTGAGGTGACACAGGTGCCGACCTGCGTACCGTCCGCCCCCTCTCTACTGCGGCCCACATCGCCGTTACCCGGCGGGGCTCGACTGAGGTGACACAGTGCCGACCTGCGTACTGTCCGTCCCTATCTACTGTGATCCATACCGCCGTTACCCGGCGGAGCTCGACTGAGGTGACACAGGTGCCGACCTGCGTACTGTCCGCCCCTATCTACTGTGGGCCACACCGCCGTTACCCGGCGGAGCTCGACTGAGGTGACACAGGTGCCGACCTGCGTACTGTCCGCCCCTATCTACTGTGGCCCACACCGCCGTTACCCGGCAGGGCTCGACTGAGGTGACACAGGTGCCGACCTGCGTACTGTCCGCCCCTATCTACTGTGGCCCACACCGCCGTTACCCGGCAGGGCTCGACTGAGGTGACACAGGTGCCGACCTGCGTACTGTCCGCCCCTATCTACTGTGGCCCACACCGCCGTTACCCGGCAGGGCTCCACTGAGGTGACACAGGTGCCGACCTGCGTGCCGTCCGCCCCCTCTCTGTCGTGATCCATGCACGGGGTAACCGGACCTGGTCAAGGTAATCGATCTGCCAACCGTCCCCGTGGAGCCTTCGTATGCCCGAAGCGTCCTGCAGACTACCGACTGCCGGATCTTCAACGGCCCTGGTAGTGGCTTCGCATCGGAATCCCATCTGGTATATCAGCCTCGGCGCCCGTCGGCTCAGATGTACGGACTGAAATACTGTCCACATTATTGAGGTCTTCTGCGAGGGATTTAGCGGTGATTACTCCCTTTCACTGTAATCTTTCATGAATATTTGGTCCCAATGCTCCAATGGAGAAATTACCATTTGTAGGCGGCGGCCGCCGTCCCTGATCCTTGTTTGCTGCCGAGGGCTGGACCTGGATCCGCTGTACGGATTTGCACGCCGCTTCCACGCTCGTGTTCAGCATGACTTCGATCCTCCCACAGAACCCGTCGGGAAAACTGTACGCCAATGGGGTTGGCTGTGATCTTGATTCATATACACCGCGCATAGTGCAAACGTTAAAGGTAATAGACATTCTTGTGTATGCTATGTTGTTGGAAAGGGGATTGCATTGAGATTATCAGGTTGAAATATACAATTGGAATAAGTTAAAATCAATGCCCATAAATTAGCAAGAAGTCTTTTTTTGCATTTTGACGTACTTCCTACTTGTTTCATCAGTGTTATTATTTACTTGTCAATTGCATATCAACTTACGCGAAGATTGCCCAGGTATTACACCACCTTCAGTCATAAATGCTGCATATGGAATTGTCTAATCTCTCGCCACCGATGTTGTCACAACATTCTGGAATGGCACAGTTGTAATTACGGTCTTGTAAGTGATCACTGAGTGGCAGATGACCGAAGCCGCTTTATGAAAATGATTAAGCCGGTACAAGACGCTGACATAGCACCTAGGATTAAGGTCAGTTGCAGTTTTGCTGTATTTTCTGAGGTACAGGAACCGTGACTGCAATCAAACTATGAAGATCTATGTACATTTACTTGTTGTCAACAGCACGATTTAATATTCTTTTTTCCGGTTCCGGAATAGCGACTGGAATGACTCTCAATGCACATGTCCTTCTAACCCTAATATTCTCTGTTTGGTTAGTTGTTTTTCCGCTACTTTAAAGCCTACATTTTGCTACCTAGGACTGTTTTCACATTTCATGGAAAGATATAGGAAAGCCTGGAACACAATTTGTTTATCCTATGTTCATTTTATTTTAACAAAATGAAATCGTTGACTCTTATTAAGTAAGCGGAGGCGGAGGTGCGCGGATGTGTACCGCCGCATTGCACGCGACTGATGGAGCTGCACCCGAATGTGCTATTCTGTCATTTAGATATGTGCATTTTTTTGCTCTGACATGTGGAAAGCTTCCTGTTTTCAGTCGCGAATGCGAACAGTTACGCTTGTTGGGCCCGGACGGAAGGGGTGATCCCATGAGCAAAGTGATCAGTCATCAATAGTGTACCTGAATCTGACCAGCTCGACCCTCCTCAGGCTTTGTGTGCTCGGACGTTTTCCATGCCAGTGGCGTCACTGGGTCGGTACTGCCCGACCCTCTTCATAATCTTTATGTTCGGATGGTGGTCTGGTGTGTATATGAACTCGCTATTCCCTGCTTCGCTTTCCTGTTTAACCATCGCCAGTATCAATGTCTCCACTCGTTCACAAGAGAGCTTCTAAATTGCTTTCTCCCAATGACGTCACGCTAAAATCGCAAAAACAAAACAAAAAAAACACGGCTAGTGAACTGATTACTTCACCTCCTATGTGTAACGTTGGAAGTAGGTTCACAAGGTATACATTTTCGGGTACTTTTGAAACAATACTTCGACTGATCTACGGACCCAAGGTCTCAGACCACGGTGGAGATTGCACTCGCCGAATCGATTGATGAAGGTCTTCAGGTGATCTATCCAGCTATCATCGTTAAGATGAGGCTATGCTACCAAACGCTCTTCATTTATTCGAGATATTGGAATTGTCGCGGCATACGACTATCGTGGCACATAACATTGGCCATAATTGACCTGCAAGATAAACCAGCCTACATATGTTTTTTTATTGACATAGAATGACCCACAAATGGATGAATAACAGTCGTGATTCCCAAGCTAGGGGTTATTTGGACTTCCTGGTGGGGCAGCGAGCACTTGGAAAGTTATGCTGCAAAATATGCCATGAATCTTGGACGAAAAGCTTTCGGTTCGAACTCAGGTCAATTTGTTTTAATAGCAGCATATGCTATCTTTTTCATAGTCATGATAATTTTCAGCACGATCGCATGGCTTGTCCAGGTTCCAGATTTCACTGCATATGACTAATGACATGTCAACCGGAAAAATAGAGCAATCATTCGTAACTGGGCTCGTGCGCTGCGCTTCCGGCACCGCCTTCAGCGAATGTGCTCCTCGTTGCAATGGGCGTTGCAACCAATTTGGTATAGGGGTGGCGAGAGGGGTTTTAGGGTGGTTCTCCAACGCATCCCCATGGGCGTAATATTAAATTTATCGACCATTGGGGACTCGTTTCCACTTTGCGCGCTGTGGTGACGTGCAGGCCCGTTTCCCCCGGCGCTGGCGTGGTGGTTGCTATGGCAACCAATGAGTTCTCACGTTCGGCCAGGCACAAAGCTATTTCGTATGAGCCTTGGATCCGGCCAGTCATCTCGCCGTCGGGGCCGTGTTCAGACTCTCGTTAGTCATTCTCAGCCCGCGCTCCACAAAGGCATGCGGTAGAACACTCCACACTGGGAGTGGCAGATTCCCCCTTCTCCTCCCTGGTTAATTCGAAAACCATTGAGGTTCTAAAAATCAGCCATGAATGAAAAACTCCCAATGGGTTTGTCACGAAACATTTTTTATATTGGATACATACCCTAGGTCCTCGACCTAGATGTTAGGATTTTAACCACGAATCGAGTCATAATGCACACTGCGGGGGTTAATAAATTGTGTACAATCAGCGATGGAACAGGATTTTGGAGATTGGCTGCAATACGAGTATTATACTTTCGCTCTTAATTTGGAGGTTTCATGTCTACTTTGCATTTCATTGCGATACAACTATGGACAACGATCTTCGGAACCGTACGCATTTCTGCAATTACGATCGTCCAATGCATATTTACAACAGGGTATTTTGCCACCTATGTGGCAAAACACATCGAGAGGCCACAATGTATTATTTGTCGTGTCATGCGACACAAAGAAAGTCTGAATTAAGCCCAGCAACCTGAGGATGCAATTTCGAAGGAGCAGTGACTTTATTCCGAAACTCCAGGAAGGATGAAGAGTTATTCATACGCAAGGAGCACATCATTTTTCATGGGGCTCTAATGGACTGATATAACAGTACAGCTTGAGCCAGTGAAGCATAGCTCGAGTCTCGAGGCTTTATATTGCGGGAATATCTCGAGGAAACCCGTTGGATCGCAGAATGCAAAAAAAACTCACACACTGGGCGGAGCTTATTAATCCATGCTGAATTAAAGCCGTCAAGCTGGCGTGTGGAGAATGTCATTAAAACAAATGAAAACGGATTTCACTCTCAGAGCGCAGGATCGAAGAAATGAGTCAAATATTTTGGAACAAATGGTTGCAGAGATGTATAAAAATCCATGGTTTGTACTACATCTAGATGATTCGATCTATGCTGACTCGTGCTCAGAGCTTATCATGCACGCTGGCTATTTCAAAGGTGAGTGCATGAAGGAGAAATTTCCGTTCTCACACTCTGCAAACACTACTACCCGCGGATAAAATGTGTACAGTTTAGCAGCACAGTTTGTTTTTAGTAGCCACGACCTAGGGTTGGCCAACTTAGTGGGCTTGTGCACCGCGGAGCGCCGTTAGTGATGGGAGTTTGTCTCAGGTCCTTAGCTCATGTATAGCAAGCTGCATTACACTCCACGTTTACGCATTGCATGACTCATCGCTCTTTGCTGGGAGTCAAAGCGCCCCCCAGTGATCTTCTTGATGTGCTTAAGGCTTGGCAAAATCATTAGCAATATCCGAAGTAGTATCACACATTCTAGGCTGTTAAAATCCCTGCGTGATGAAGTCGGAGTTCACAGTTCAATGTGCTGCTATCTTATGGAAAGTTCGCTAACTTTCCCTGGGTAATGCTAATACTCGTGCGCTTCAGCCTCATGAAGAAATTTGCTTGCGCCTGAAGAATGGCCAAGTCCAAACGAACGAAAATCATATGGGAAAATCGTGTATGAAGGGTATGTGCATCAGCTGGCACACCAACATCTTTTTAAAACATGAACTCAGTGCATCTCACGTTGCAAGGGGACGATTGTTAGCATTTCACCAGCTGGTAACCGGGACGCCAGTCGTGTTCGGAATGTGTCGCCATATGGACGCAGAGCGCAAAGCTGGTAGTGCATCGTGTCCATGCTTCCACAGCTGGCTATGTGGCTGGAGACAGCTGACGGTTGGCGCCCATCTTGGATAATGTTGTTAATTATCTGGCTTCTCTCCGATAAATTGCCAGTGCGTGCATCCCGGACACGATCAATCTAGCTGACGATGAATGGATCTCGAGACCATTTACTGTGGACGAGGATGTAATTTTTGATGAGGATGTCACTACGGAAGTAGAATTCCCGAGCTTGCGGGAGGATGATACACACAACAAATTCTACTGATGACGAGCTATCGGCAGTCTGGCGGAAGCTTCCATAGCAATACCCAATGCTCGCTGAGTATGCTGTCAGCATGCCTAATCCATTTTTTGAGAACATACCGTTGTGAAACCGAATTTTCCGCCATGGTTGACGTCAAAATCGTAGCCGGAAGCAGACTGCGCCTGAAGAACAACTTGTTCGATGCGCGCTTGCGGAGACGAAAATGAGAATTCCGAAATTGATAGCAAGAAGGCATGTGCACCCGTCGCAATGACACCACAATGTATGAATGGTGCATGGCTGTACATGCATAAATAAAACACTTATCCATGTTATATGTTTATATCACATGGTCACTGGAAACATGCACGTAATTCAATACCTCGGTATTGTTGTTTTCGCAATTGAAACGACTAATGGAATGGAAGCGATAGGCAGCAAATTAAGCACACTGTAAACCTACATGCGGTATGTGGTTGTGCAATTAATACTTCTAACTATCATCCCTCTGCCACCGAGAAGGGGTAAAGGCAATCAACAGTTTGGGAACCACTGACCCGCACCCTGCCGTACGCCTCCAGCACCCGCTACATCACCACCTCATCGCAACCCTCAGCACAACTGCATATGCCATACGCCACGGCACCTTTGTCGCCCCGTTGCGAGCACTAAAATTCGATTGACCAGTTCAGGTCAGTGTGGCACTGACCTGTTTTTTTAAACCCCAATGGTTACCGGTGGGGCACGGACCAGGAAGGAAGGCGGGGTACGGCTCTGACGTCAGACGATACCTCACAGTAGGCCCAGCCCACACAGCAGCCAGTACCGTGGAGCCGACTATATCGCGCGCCTTCGTTACGATTCAATAAAATGCGCGATAAGTTTTCACAGTGATGAACCGTTGTATGAGAAGTCCTAGGAACGTTTTCAATGTAATTTGCTGGAATGGCATTCATATTGGGAGTCTGGTTGCCGCCTTCAGGATAACTTTCTATCTCAATTGGCCTCAGGCGCACAGTAGTGCTTTTCAAGTCGGCAGATGCATTTCCCAAATGTATTTAGAATATGGAAACGTTTATGTTCAAGGTATTGGCAGGAGTGTAAGTACAAACTCGTGCTCCCGAACACTGCAGTATATATATATATATGTGAACATATCATATCCGAACACATATGAAAGATCACCACATCACCATTAGCATACAACGTTGTGTTCCGGTACGTTTCAGGTACAGATCACCACACTGTTTGTGGCCATTAGTGTACGACCTTGTGTTCCGGTACGTTGCAGGTACAGATCACCACACTGTGCGTGGCCATCAGTGTACGACCTTATGTTCCGGTACGTTGCAGGTACAGATCACCACACTGTGCGTGGCCATCAGCTTGTCGGCATCAGTGGCGCTCATCTGCCTGTACGCGCCTAAGGTGTACATCATCGTCTTCCATCCCGAGAAGAACGTGCGGAGACTGATGATGAACAGCGCCGCCTATCGACGAGATCTGAACGCCACGGGACCTCCCGCCATCAACCATTGTAAGTTCCGGTCACCTCTCGCCAACTCCACATCAGCATGCCGCCAAACTTTGTGATCCTTGATTTGCTCCACAGAGCTCCACTATTAGCTAAGTTTTGATCAGCTCGGGGAACCCCTCTCTCCTCTCTCGCGCTCCCTCAATCTCTCTCTCTCTCTCTCTCTCTCTCTCTCTCTCTCTCTCTCTCTCTCTCTCTCTCTCTCTCTCTCTCTCTCTCTCTCTCTCTCTCTCTCTCTCTCTCTCTCTCTCTCTCTCTCTCTCTCTCTCTCTCTCTCTCTCTCTCTCTCTCTCTCTCTCTCTCTCTCTCTCTCTCTCTCTCTCTCTCTCTCTCTCTCTCTCTCTCTCTCTCTCTCTCTCTCTCTCTATCTCTATCTCTATCTCTATCTCTATCTCTATCTCTATCTCTATCTCTATCTCTATCTCTCTATCTCTATCTCTCTTCTCTATCTCTTATCTCGCTCTCGCTCTCGCTCGCTCTCGCTCTCGCTCTCGCTCTCGCTCTCGCTCTCGCTCTCGCTCTCGCTCTCGCTCTCGCTCTCTCTCGCTCTCTCTCGCTATCACTCTCATTCTCTCTCGCTATATATACACTGGTGGATCCAGGGGGGGGGCATTCCGGCCATGCCCCCCGCAAGCTTCAAAGGGGGGGGGGCATAGTATCTTTTGGCCCCCCCCCCAAACCAACAAAAGTAAACTGAATTAAAATGCAGTAACCTTTGCTGAGGTTAAAAAATAGCGTTCCGGGTGAAATAATCTCCAATTTTAAAGGTATTTTGTTATAATTGTTTGAAGCACAATATGGTAACCTAGTAGATTCTGACACATCGAGGGTTCTATGCTGTTGAAGTACTGCTTACAGCAAGAGATGACGAAATCAGCAGTTTCATTAATCCTTCGTCAGATAGGTTCATGAAGTTTGTTTAGCCAGTAACGGGCAAGCGGACCCAGTGAGCCAGATTTCGAAAGCGGAATTTGAACAGGATGTTTTGTGCGAGTGACCAGTTGAGCCCAGTTGAGCAGCATGTTTCGTATGTTGGTGTTGGGGTTGCTAAGATGAAGAGACAGGCTACATCGACTGATTTTTTCAAGAAGAATAGCAAGATCTTTTGGCCCCCGAAACCAACAGAAGTCAACTAAATTAAAATGCAGTAACCTTTGCAGAGGTTAACGAATAGCGTCTGGATGAAATAATCTCCAATCTTAAAGGTTTAAAAAAAATAATTGTTTGGAAGCCAGTATGGTAGCATAGTAGATTCTAACACACATCGAGGGTTCCATGCTCTAAGTTCTGCTTACAGCAAGAGTTGACAAAATCGGATCCGCCAGTGTGTACACGTGCACGAACGTTGACGTGGTACAAGACGTTGAACGAGAACGTGAACGTTTTGGTAAACAAGAACAAAAATCCGGTAACATAGAAACGGTGGAGGTAGGCTGGGGCCCCTACACAGGAAATTATGTTGTCAATAATTTTTATCTTCTTCTTCAAATGGGCCCCTTTGCCAAATAGTGGTCGAAATCCGGTGCTTTTAACCAAAAATAGTGGGAAAAGGGGCATCCTCCAAATCCGTTCGACCCCTCCCCTGATGTAATTCCTAGGTACGCCACTGGGGGAGGGGGAGGGGAGGGGCTGACGCCGAAAACCGATAGTTGGCCCTCCCCCAAACCGGTGGGCTAGATCCGCCAGTGTATATATATATATATATATATATATATATATATATATATATATATATATATATATATATATATATATAGAGAGAGAGAGAGAGAGAGAGAGAAAGAGAGAGAGAGAGAGAGAGATATATATATATATATATATATATATATATATATATATATATATATATATATATATATATATATAGGGATATATATAAATATATATCTGGCGTTCCTTCTCTTTTCAGAGGGTTCGGTCTATATATATATATAATGGCGGATCTAGCAGGGGGATACGTATATATATATATATATATATATATATATATATATATATATATATATATATATATATATATATATATATATATATATATATATATATATATATATATATATATATATATATATATATATATATATATATATATATATATATATATATATATATATATATATATATATATATATATATATATATATATATATATATATATATATATATATATATATATATATACGTATTGCTTCTAGGCGGCCAATGCGACCGCAGCGCCTCTGGCGGCCGGCCGCCGCGCATGCTTGGCCACAGAGAATCAGAGGCGCAATTGCGTAGAAAAGGTACATTTTAACACGTGTAAGTGCTTCTAAAGATAATACATAGATGTGCACAGCAACATTTACGTACTTGGGGTATTCACCTATCTCATGAGCAATTATTTTATAATGTCATGAATACCCGGGCGGCCACATGGCCTGAAACATAAAGATATATTAGTTCTTATACGGTGTAATGAGACACTGGCGAGTGGGACGAACGTCGCAGACTTCTGAAATCCAAGGTAAGATGTGGTGGCTATATTTTCCCGAAAACATTCTTGCTATTTTAACATTCGCCTAGTCGTTGCATGTAGTTATTCGTTTGCATTTCCTGTAGTTTGACGGCCACATTGATTGAAACACATGGAGAATCGTTCACGTGCGGCAATAGCTGGCAGGCTCAGCCGACATCGCAGACACCAGAAAGCTACTGGAAGAAGTAATCGATAATTCCCTGACTCCTTCTTCTTGAAGAGTCAGGAGTCATCTCGGTCAGGAGTCCTCTCCTCATCGTTCTTGCTATTTGTGTATTTGGTTTTTGCCGCATATATTGTGTTGTGTGTATCGTCCAGTCTGGTGACCACGTGACCATAAACATACACATATGAACTGACCAGTTGCCATTCTGATGGCGTGGGATGGAGCTGGGAATGGGAAGAAATGTTGCTTTGTGCTGGTTTCCTGAACATACGACAATTAACTAGCATGGATACATAGTACAAAAGGTACTGATCAGGTGATGGAAGGATACAACATGAACAATTAAACAATTAAAACTGGGGACACGATAACTGAAAATGCGTGTCCATTCGGTTTGGCAGCGCGAAATTCTAGCACATATGAAAGTTACGGCTGGTTTGTTGGGCTCGTGAACTGATATCTCGTGAATTTGTGAACTTAAAATATTCCTTGAACATTTATAATTCATTTCAGATGAATTTATGCGATGAGGTACTAATCTGAACTACTTAAATTTGACGAAATCGTTTGCCCGTCAGGTATTTCGTGAAAGTAATACGATATATACATACATATATATATATATATATATATATATATATATATATATATATATATACAAGCCATTTTCACCTAGGCCCTCCCAACAGATCCCTCTACCAAAGTTTTTACAATGCTACAGTGATGGAGTGCTCCATGGTGACCATTACAGACACGGCCAGTTTACTCCTTTAGCTACCCTGAGCAATGGTCAGAATTGTTAAAGGATTATATTGTTAAATTTCTGCATCCACTGTATGTGTTCACTGTGTTGTGCGACGCTGATTCTGACCATGAATGGTCAATGTTACATCTATGTTCAAACGACGTACGCGGAATTACACCATATGCATACCAAATGAGAACTCGCATAGAAAGAAGCGACTTGAATGGGTAACTTGCTCTCCATTTCCGTCTTTCTACTTTGCTCATCGCTTTTGGAGCGTTCCCACACCTGTGATGTTTATGTATACAAACATGTTACACCTGGCATAGCTGTGAAACTCGCTCGCTGTGTGCCTGCACAGCTTACACTAAGCCGATCCGACATGACATTCGACCTACATCTTCTGTACTTTAACATCTTGCGTCACCTTCTCTCAGCTCACTATTGTCAGTTCTAGGCGTCAGAACAGTGTACATGATTTTTGTCAGGTTAACGGCATCATTCAAATTGCTTGTTTTTATTCGTCTCATGGATATTTTAGGGGTCCGGCAACGAACGACAAGTTGACCATCTCCGTCTGCCGGTTTCGCACCGGTCAACAATCGCATACAACGGCATAGCCTCGTGTGGCCCCGTCTCTTCCGTGGCTGGTCTCGGCTCCTGGGCTCGCGCTCGTCGAGCCCGCCCAGCCGGCTGAAATGGCTGCACCATAAGCCCCGCTCACAGTGACGTCACCAGTACAGCGTTCCCTCCAGCCGTGACGACCCAGACGACGACGGCCCAGACGGCGCATGGTCCCGGAAGTCGTATTGTGCTTTATTGGGCATCGACACAGTGTGCCGAGTGTTGCCGTTTGTGCCATTATTATCGGCAGTATGAATTTGTAACAGCAACGGAACGTTCTAGCTGCGCGGATTTCCGCTAAACTGGATTACTGTGAACTGTGGCGTAGAAAGAAACTGCTATGACGGACAACGTTCCTCGGAAGTGGATGCACTTGGTCCCACACACATCTATTGTCTTAATCCTTCCGATTCAGAATCGCTAGTTCCTCACTGGCATTCTGTCAACTTCTAATCTACATTTAAAGCTAAATTACATCCAAAGTTTGCCTATGGTGTCCACAGTGTATGCAAAGCTGACAACGTGTCAAGATGATCCATCGTGGCATGGTTCAATTCCAGCGGCGTAATTGACACCGGCCGTTCATTGCCAGCAGTAACCCAGCGTTGCTTCTGAGCCGCCAAGCTCAATAGCAGTGTGCCATTGCATGTTTGTCAGCATTGACATTCGGCTCCAACCCCTTTTCATCATAAGGCATGGCACTTCACCCATCTGAAATATCGCAGAATGCTCATGTAATCGGTACTTGTGTTTGTACTAATTATATCTGCGGTGCCTCACAAAGTGTTACGTTTCCGTGCACAAAGCACCCCACAAAGCACGCACGCATAGAGTAGACATGCAAACTCGCTCAGTGAATGGCTGAATTGCGTGCAACGAAACAGCGGTTTCGAATATTCGTTCTCATTTATCCACATTCGGTTTTCCTGTTCGTGCTTGTGGAGCACGTGAGAATGTATTAACAAATGTTTCTTTGTCCTTTAATATGCATAGTTGAAGTACTAAATCCGTGCGATAGCGTACTAAGGTCCAGCGTATTCCGAAAAAAGTCAGCTGACCACAAGGCTGTATTTGATTGAAATCATTCATTTCGTCCAGCATGTATCATTATCCTCGTATCCGTCTGCCAGATGCTTGATGATGGATATGCCAAAGCTGACCGACAAGGCACCAGGTGATCCAACCTTACTGTGTTCACTCTCAATTCCTAACCGAGAATCGCTACCTTCACTTCATTGCATTGCCTTCTCCCCACTGTCACGCTATATTTATATTTTTCATTTAAGCGGACATGCTAAAATAATACTCCATACATTGATGGACTTCCTCAATCAACAACAATGTTTCTATATACGAGTGCATATGCTACAATTAAAACGTGCATATGCATATCCATCTGTTAGTAACGCCTTTTGTTCGTGTTTATTTCGTGATTCTAGAGTGCGTCGTCGCAAAATGAAAAGCCTCCCAAAAGCTCGATGTTTGGCCGCTCGGGCTGTTTTTGTTTGTTGTTGTTCTGCTTCGGAGTTGTAGGAAGAATTGCCCAACGTTGAGCCTGGCTGGTAGACGCGCGGACAAATCCCACTTCCGTAATGTGCTGATGGACATGTTGGTGTTGAGGTATGGTGGTTGATATGGGACGTTCTCGCATGTCAGCTGTAACTATAAATTGAGGTTGCACGTGCTATCTTGCCGATTCCAGAGCTGTGATGTGCAATGACGACCGAAACAGATTGTTTAACACTGTGCATTTTAACAGTTAAGCTGGGGTAAAACAATATTAGGTAGCATATGTTTCGTGACATCACTGAGGTCAACAAATGTTCCACCTCTGACACATGGTGAATTTGTATCAACAAATCCATGCCGCTGGTGTTTCGGCTGTTCATAAGAAGCGTTATTTCGTGACCGCCGGGTAGTTTATTTTACTCTCTGCTCACTCGAGTTTGTATCGATTAAAACGGGACCCTGTACCGCAGACGCAGTAAATTATCGTACTTGAATAGTACTCAATTTCATATATGGCGGAAAACATTCTAGAGACATTGAAGGGGGGGGGGGGGGGTAGAGACCAAGTCACGATGTGGTGGCATTATCGCCAATTGTTGGCTTGGCTGACGGGGGCAGTTGTTCCCATGTTCAATGTTTTCTGTCTTTGCATTAGCTTTTGCGAATTGATGGATTGTCAGCGTCAGCCCGATGTTCACGCTGGTAAATGACACGATCGATGGTCACCATCGTGCCGAAAAGGTCCCGCCAGTTCTTATTTACGTTCGTCTAAGGAGTACCTTCAGGGTTTTTGTACATTCTTTTGAAAATAGTGAGTGGGTAGAGCATACAATGTGTTCTCCACAGTGGTGAAGATCACTTGCAAATTATGCCGCCATGAAGCCACCATCGGAACAATTTCGGCTCTTCAGAATCCAGCAATTAAGTTATCAGCGAAGCAAGTTCAGATGTGGCAAGGCTAGTAAGTAAGCCACATCAGTCATGCTTCGAAAGCAGAACAAGATAAGCAATCGTCCTTTTGATAACGATAAATCCACAACGGTTTTCTCCATGCCTCGGTTACCTTTACGGTTCTTGCACCTGAAAAAGCCACAATATCTTTTTATACCGTATGTCTTGGTCCCATGGTAATTCGGATTCCAGTTTTCACAGTGCTTTGTAAATGAGGTGATTTATATAGCCGATGAGTACTTGTCGCGTCGTAATTGTACCTACCAATGGGGGCCACGCGAGGCCACGCTACTGCTGTCGCTTCGTTCATACCTAGCGGAGGAGATGCGAACTATGAGCGGCTGCGCGGAGCTAAATCTTGAGGACGCTCGTAGAAATAAGGAAGAAGTAGTGCATGCAGATATAGTGCCCCACTCCCGCCAAATCCCATTGCGTCTGTTTGCTTCATCATTTCTGTATCAACGGATGCCAGTTAACTGCCAGAAAGTTCACGATCGTTATTGTTCGGAAATTTCGTTCAAAAGTTAACATGTCCTCATCTTTCCCACATCACTGCAGTATTAATAGCGTGAGTGGCGCGATGTCGTCGATTGTCAAATGGGATACATTGACCGAACAAATATAATAGCAAAAAGGTATTTGCGCCCCGAAAATTCCTCCGAATTTATTGCCGGGTTCAATGAACGTATATCTCATGAACTGGCACGCGTGCTATGTTTCGTCAAAGTTCCTGAAATATGACGTAGTTTATGATTGAGTTTCACGGTGTTTGCACTCGAGTGTCTACAATGCCTTTTCTGCTGAAAGATCCCAGACCCTCTTCATCGGCCCGAGACCCTTTCCGTCAGCCCGGGGCCCCTTTTGTCGGTCCAGGGGCCCTTCACGTCGGCCCAGGTGACCCTTACAGGCCCCCTACACCAACACCTTGTGGGCCCCCTTCGCCCCCTTGCTACGCTACTGAACAAAATACATACAAACATACAAACACATACACAAGTACGCAACACGTATAGCTTAGTCACACAATACACCATGCATGATGCGAAGAGTCTAACATTCGTGCATGCTAGCCGCATTAAGACATGCCAAAAATACGACTTCGTGACATATCGCCAATCGTTCATCCAACAATGTTGTACGAATAGCTTAGTGACCTCCAAAGTTTGTAACTAAAAACTCTACAATGGTGCTGTGCGAAGCGGTTGCGTGCTGATGGTCGCCCATTTTGATGCTGACAAAATGGCCTGGAAGGGTGTCATTCACCTTTCTCGGATGGTGCATGTTAATACAGGACCAAATGCGCAGTAAGGGGAAGGATAAAGGATACTCGTCTGCCGGGGCACTTGCCATTGGCTTTAGCCTAATGGCCCGCCAAATCGGCACCTGGACTGATTTATGAAACAGCGTATCCTTCAATTTGTGTGGCGATTGAATGCCTTCTTCACTGCCAGAGTGGATATTAATCAGCAAGCAAGCCACCTTTACGTGTGTGGGAGGTGTAGCTAATACGTGCAACCTCGATTTCCTCACTCCTGATATTTGTATATTCACACATATCCGAAGTTCGGAGATTTCCCCCGCAGCTGACCGCCGTCTTGTTGTGAGCACCAGCGGCAGCCGCCAGCTGTGATCCCGGACATGCGCCGCCTTCCCACCCCAGGGCCGATGCCCTCGACACGACACCACACGCCTCGCCCAACCGACGACCGCCTGTTGAGTCCGATGCGTCGATCGTGTCGGTGTGACGGGTGGAGTCGCGCCCCCCCCCCCCCGCCGTCAGCTGTTTCGGCCACGGCCGGCCGCCACAGCACCAACTTCACCTCCTCGACGTCCGCAGCGTCAGCGGCCGCAGTCCGATTTCTGTCGCAGCACCAGCGTCGCCAGCGCAGCGCCAGCGCAGCGCCAGCGTCGTAGCGCAGCGCCAATGCTGCAGCCGCAGCGCCGGTGTCGCCACCGATGACTGCCACAATAATTTAGCTGATTCATGGAGGTTGCTGCACTTAGTATTCATATTAAAGTAGCTGCAGGGGAAAACTCCAGCGGGTTCAAGCTGTCCCCGCTCAGCTGTGTGCGGGATGTCATACTGTGCCGTTGCACTCCGGTGCATACCGGCTTAGCCTGCCTGCCTGATTTGTCAGTGGATGAATGGACTGGCGGCATTATGAATGGCAGCAGGCAATTTTACGCATGATTGGATGTATTACCGCGAGTGCGATTCTAGCGATCAGCGGCCGATAACGTTGCGGACATTTAGGATCTATGTCATCGTGTTTCGTCCGTCTTGGCATCACGCTACACACAAGTCGCCAGCGGCGAGCAGATCGACGGGTGTCAGCCGAGGTCGGACTGGAGGGCATAGACTACCAAGACCAGGGTAGTAAAAATTTGAACGTTCTTGTTCAAAGGAAATATTCCGATGAACAATGGTGAGAATGAATGTTCTAAAGAGCGCCGCCAGTCTGTGGTGTCATACCGGTGCGTGTACCAACGTGCAGATGTCTGCATTTGTCACTGCTGTGGCCAGACCACCATTTTCAGTGGCAGACCAAGACCACCTGCAAGTACGGCTGGCAGCGATGGCGGTGGTGACAGTGAAGTGGCAACACCCACTTAGTTAGTTTAGTAAGCTTCTCATAATTTTGACTACTGAAGAGGCGAGCGGCAACTATGGTTGCCACAGCCAAATATTTATCATCTATGACTGTATGAGATTCAGTTAAATGCAAACAACGTCATACATACTGATATGTGAACGTTCGCAACAGATTATGTAACGAAGTTAGTTTCGTACCCCCCTAATTCAATGCATTTGACTCCCATGTATTCTGGGATCCGAGCTCTGAGCGGATCCCAGGCACTACGTCGGCACCTGCACGCGCGCTGGCCTCAGCTGTTTAGACGCGACGGTGCCGCGACGGGCGCCGGCCGGCCGTGAGATGTTGCTGACTCAGCATCCGTTCTCACCGCGAGCTGACGGTCGATCAGCCGAAAATGTCAACGACATGACACAGTCGGATGTCATGTAATTGTGACACCCGTGTCACCATTGTATCATGCGGCAGTGCAAGACAGGGATGCTGGTCGGAAGTGACGATGGCCGGCGCCTCCCTTCGCGGCATGGTGCAATAGGTGTCGTCAGCCGGCCGGGGGCGTTTTCTCTTCCCCATAAGCGGCCTGTGCCCGGCTCTCGCGCGCGCGACGGCCCCCGAGCAGAGTCAGTCGCCCCGAGACAGTCGACACGGATGGGCGTACGTGAGAGACAGAGATGAGAGACAGAGTTGGATTGTTGAGGCCAGTGAGATGTAGCCTGTTACAAGATGTGGGTGCTGGAACGTTTGATGGCTCGGTTGGACGGTTGTCCGCCACTGTCAGTCGTGGTTGCTTGTTGATTTGGAGGCTGGATCGTTGGTTAATTTTAGTATCACTGTTGGACTATTGAGACGGTGGAATAATTTGTCACCATTTGGGTCACTAATCAGCCCGATCAATGCAACGGTCCTAACAGCTGGTGACTGAAGAATGGCTCGTGGATTTGAGAACTGGATATTGAAAGAAGCTGCTGAATTTGAGAACCAGTTTTCGCAAAAACGAGGAAAATCTAGACTATCACTGCCAGGCAAACTGAGACTTGCCTACAGTTAGAACCAGACACAGCGATGGAAATCGGATGATGAGTAACACGCACCTCTTTCCCACAAAGCGTCGATTCATCTCCCACAGGTGCGTCACGCAACCACTGCGGAAATCGTGTACTGCGGAGACGTTTTCGAAACGACGAACTGCTTCGACGAAAAGATGTGATCAATCAGCACCCATTGCGATACCCAGCGTGCAGGGTGTGTTCAACAGCCGGATCGGATGTCCCAGCCTTGTCCTGGATGTTTGTCATCCAAAACAGCTTCCTCTCCGGAAAACAATGCACTCCTCTTTTGCCAGATGAATAGAGCTGTTTAAAAATTACTGCAAGTTAACTGCTGTTTAATCAACCTGCACAAAGTTAACTGGAAAGCACAGAAAGGAGCCTTTGGTGTCAGAAAAAGAAAAAAATAATTATTTCCGACCTGAAATGAACTAAAATTATTCCTCTCCAAACTCAGGGCGCCAAAACATAAGTCCAACCATATCATCAACAACAGTGGCCATGGGGTTCTAAAGAGCACGCTTAGCAGCATGCCACGAACTTGTCGACTCTGCCTCCTCTGGAAACGCTAACACCAAAGCCTGCGCGCAACGGCCGCTCGGTGTCAGCCCCGAAGGAGGTGAATAAAAGCTAACATTTGGCGTTCACGAAAAGTGAAGGGGCAAGTTCTTCTCATAAACGAATGTTGTAAGCAGCTAATTTCTGGCCCAGCCATTTAAGCGGAAGGTGGTCGGATTTCGAAAATTTCATAGTATCCATATGGCTTTGCACGAAAAATCGGCCTAAGCCCTCTCACCGATCAAAAACAAATCTGTGACGGCGTTTTGCCACCGATCATTACCCCAGCTAACAATTTTTCGAACAAAAAACAAATTTGTCGTCTGGGTGGCAACAGGTTTTCGCCGCCACCACCACTACTTTACCGAAAAAAAACAATCCATCTCTCCACACGGGCCCGTTACGGCCAGCCCGGCCCGTAGTCAGCGTCACGCCGTACCGCTCATCGGACGGCCGGTGGTCGGTGGTCGGTGGTCGGTGGTCGGTGGTTGGTGGTCGGTGGTCGGTCGACCGGACCACGCCAACTTGTCCTCGGTGTGGGACGCGCCAGACACGGGCCTTGTGCAACCTGTCCGGCCGCCGGCTGTCGGCGACCGGTGGACTCGCAAACGGCGGCGGCTCGCTGCGCTACGACTATTCTGTGAACGACGTGGAGCGAGCCGAGCATGGTGCAGTTCAGAGCGAGCCGAGCACGGTGCAGTTCAGAGCGAGCCGAGCACGGTGCAGTTAGAGGAGGAGCACGGTGCAGTTAGGGGAGCCGAGATGGTGTTGAGCGAGCCGAGCACGGTGCAGTTCAGAGCGAGCCGAGCACGGTGCAGTTCAGAGCGAGCCGAGCATGGTGCAGTTCAGAGGGAGCCGATCGTGGTGCAGTTCAGAGCGAGCCGAGCATGGTGCAGCTCAGAGGAGCAGTTCACCTGAACAATAACCTGAGTGAGGACGCACACGCTCAACGGACACGCTGTGTTCGGGACGGTACACGACCAACCCACACAGATATTCCCCACGGGACCTGTTGCAGGCCGATGTATTACTCTTGTTGACTGCTGGTAGCCAGGTGAAGCGTTGATATCGATGCGTCATGGAAGGTCACTGGTTAGCTTCAAGCATAAAGGTCAGATACCAGTGCATTCGCCCAAAAGGCGGTGTAAAGGCTCTGTGGCTCTGTGGTCTGTGGTCCGGCACACCTAAGAGCACACTCCCCCAGATTCTCTCGAAACAAGCTGACATCCGTAGAACACCCAGACATGGGACAGCGAGGGGTGGTAACCACCACTTCGGGTGGTAATACGCGTTATTACGGGCGGTGGATGAGCAAGAGCAAGAGGCAAGCTCTCGTGGTGCAGAAACAAGACCATGGACCATACCGTTGTCAGCGAAGAAATTTAGAGTTGACTACAACTGTTCGCCTATGCTTACGTGTGGACAATAAGCGACGGATTGATTTCATTGGTACAGCACGCCATGGGCTATAAATGAGACCGAGGAAGACCTAGCGACGAGGACATACGAATTAAAAATAGTTGTAGATTTCGTATCAACGGAATCCTGGAAAAAGGGACAGTGCCTGCTACCAAAATGAAAACTCTTTGAAATATGCTGTATTTTGCAATGCTATTGTCCAGCACGAAGTCTCGGGGAAACATTTGTTGAAAATATGCCATGTTTTTGTTCAATGCGTCCACGTCAGGTTGCAAGTTCGCACCACATCACACATCCGAACATTGTCCCATTTGAGCTACCACCACGGGCGTTTATTCCTGAACATTATTTGTGGAGCACAAAACATGAAGGCAATGGGCGGGCTCATATGGGTTGGGGCATACTCCATAGGGTTCCATGCTAAAATTTAAAATTATTGAGTGGGAAAAGCCAACATTGAGGTGCACTTGTCCCCTCAAAAGAAAATACAACAATACCCTGTCCACCACTGATGGTAATCGTGCACTATGCATTCAGTTCATTAAAAATATCCCTGTAAGCAAGACAAAGCTGGTGTATCGATATCTAGCTTGACGTCAGAGCCAAGAATGTTGAGGTTGGATCTCCGAAGATGAAGCTGCCATTGATCATATGAAGTAGCTAAAAATGCAACATTAAGCACTCTGTCAAACTAATTGTGTTAATACGCACCTTTTTCAGGGGTGTATCCGGGAATTGTCATGCGAGATGCGGCACTTACCTGAATGGGCGCCAATGCGAAGGTACATGGAGGGGCGCCTCTGGCTAACACAAATGAATGGTCGGAGGAGAGGTGTATTCGAGAACTCTAAAGGGACGCCTTTCTATTCCATGGGGCGCATCTCACTGACAAATTTCAAAGGGATCGGGTGCACTCGAGCACACTGAAGGGATGCCTTTTCCGCTCAGAGGGACGCCTGTGGCTGACAAATTTGAGGGGATATACTCTAAGTATCCCGGAGAGGCGCTAGCATCCACAGAGGGAAGGGAACATGCCCCTAGCTCCACCCACTCTATCCGCCCCTCTTTTACTTTGGTGTGTGCAAATTCCAATGGCCTCGCAAGCCTCCGATTTCCTGAAGCATTACGTGATGAAACAACAATATAAGAATGCACTGAGCAGACTTTACCGCATGTCACCTTTTTATGCAACACATTTTCGCATACAAAAGTACGAGATGCGGAAAAAATGTAAAGCATGACAGAATATGTCTCCTTATGTCTCAGCCCGGATCCACTCCTTGTAGGACAAGGACCGACTGACTTCGACGGAATGTGCAAAAAGGAAGGTCGGATAGAGCCACTGAATGCCAAAACCAGCACAAAGGGTTCGAAAATTGCACGTGATGAACGTCGGGCGAGGCTTGGGCGGAACCCATTCCCGGGAATCTAGTTTAGGATGCATAGAACGCCAGACATCTCATTGATGGATCTGTCTAATCCAGATCCGATGTCACTGACGAGAAGGAACGACCCGGTTCCATTTGTGAGACGTGTGGTACTGGCTTTACCAGTGAGATCTTGATCTCGCACCCAGTCCCATTGTTGGCTGTGGACTCGACCCGGCCCCGGCCCTGCTGTCTGCTTACTGTCCCGGAGTCGGCCCCGGCCCCGCAGTCGACATACTGCCCCGGCCCTGCTGTCGACATACTGCCCTGGCCCCGCTGTCGACATACTGCCCCGGTCCTGCTGTCGACATACTGCCCCGGTCCTGCTGTCGACATACTGCCCCGGCACCGGCCCCGGTCTCGCTGTCGACATGCTGCCCCGGCCCCGCTGTCGACATACTGCCCCGGCCCTGCTGTCGACATACTGCCCTGGCCCGCTGTCGACATACTGCCCCGGTCCTGCTGTCAACATACTGCCCGGTGCTGCTGTCGACATACTGCCCCGGCCCTGCTGTCGACATACTGCCCCGGCACCGGCCCCGGTCTCGCTGTCGACATGCTGCCCCGGTCCCGCTGTCGACATACTGCCCTGGCGCCGGCCCCGGCCACGCTGTCGACATGCTGCCCCGGTGCCGTCCCCACTGACTGCCCGCCAGGCGCCGGGGAACGTATTTCTGGAGGTTGCCTGGCCTTGGCAGGGGATCCGCTCAGCCGGAAATGAATGAGCGATCTGGTTACTTCCACGTGGCTAGCAGAACCGGGGCGCGCCTTCGGCTGCTGGATGATGACGGCTTCCGGGGCACGCCATCGGCTGTTGGACGATAACGGTTTGCAGCGCCATTCTTGGGTGAGTGGATGACCATGTGGTCAGGGACATGGCCGAATTCAGGCGCCATTCAGTGGCGATTGGCCGATTGGCCCATGTGGTCAGGAATTGGCGATTGGACGCGAGAGGACTGGCCACATGTGGTCAGGGACATTGGCCGATTGGACGTGAGAGGACTGACCACATGTGGTCAGGGACATTGGCCGATTGGACGCGAGAGGACTGGCCACATGTGGTCAGGGACATTGGCCGATTGGACGCGAGAGGACTGGTCACATGTGGTCAGGGACATTGGCCGATTGGTCGCGAGCGGACTGGCCACATGCGGTCAGGGACATTGTACGCATCCGTGCTGGCTAGTGAGGCGACGAAAGCATTACATAGGCAAATGAGGAGACTACAGTCGGATGAGGAGGCCATGGTGTTGTACAGACAAGTGAGAAGACTGGAGTGGCTTCAACAAAAGCAGCCGACCAATGGTCAGCGACGCATCGCAGTTTATATCGGAAATCAATCGGGAAAGGAAAGGGTGCTATGCTGAGCTCTCGGCTTCAGGTGACCTTCGGCAATCACTCTTCTTTAACCAAAAGCAGTTCATTTTAAAGATGCCACTCGCTCCTTCCACGCGTGTGACGTATTGATCAGCTTTCGATATCAAGGTGTGTTCCCGGAAAACGAATACGCATTGAAGTTCATATGCACACTCCAAAGACTTTATATACCATTGCATATGAATCAAGCTATTCACGCATGCGAAATGTTTCCGAGAGCAGCAATCATATCAGATGATTATGCTGATGTGCGTTTCATATTGGAATACGGTTGCCTGACCTCGACGAAAGACGCTGATATCCACCTGGTGCCTCTAGAACGAGTTCATCATGCACATTGTGCTTTCCCGCCGCACCACATGGGATACATTTGACATTTACGGCATCGACGAACTATGGGTGCCCACAAAGCTGCTGAGAACCAATCAGTATCATTCACGTTGCCATCCCGTTTAAGGGGCAATGTGGGTAGTTTGCCACTATTCGGCGGCATCCATTCTGGCGTGCCAGTGCGCCAAATTCGTGTGTGCGCCAAACTATACAAAAAAATGTGCTTTGTGAAGCTTCTTCCAGAATCAACACGTTTATGACATAATTTCCTTGTTGCGCACATCACACATCTTACAATCTTACGGTGGCATCCATCATCTCATCTAATAGGAAAACAAAGTTTCTACGCTGTGGCTGTTTTACCATGCAAAGACAGCATATCAATCTTTGGCTTTGGTAGTATTCATTGTGTTGTACACACTTCAATTCCTTTGCAACTGATGAACACAAACGTTCATCAGCACGTTCAAAGGATGCGGAATCCGTGCGAATGATCGTAGTTCAGCATAGTAAGGATTGTTTGATCTGTGGCTGCTTGAATAAATCAATTGAATGAAGAGTAGCAATGTTAAGCCCACTATGCCACCGCTTAGGTATCTCGTCACTTGAGGCATGGGGTCCACCACAGAAACTGGCAACCACGCATCTATTCCGAGATGCATCGACAATGCTTGCCTGGGCACGCCAGAGCCCAGGCCGAAGAGCCCTAGTCTCCAATTATCTCCGCGTCTTCAAATACCCCACCTTGAGTTCTTCTCGGGCTATCTTGCTCCGTACAACTTGAGTACTTCGTCGTGTAGCTTCCACCCGCCAATCCCGAGAATTCATCCGTGGCAGACAATCCTGCATGTGTTCGCCGTACCGCATCGCCACTGGATTCGGTCGCTTCCATCGCGTTTCGGATCCGTTTTGTTTGCGTAGATATAAGACCGTGTGTTGTTGGGGAGTTTCGGACGCGTGTATCATCTTAATTGGAAGACTTTATAAACGATGTTGGAACAATCTCTCGCGGCGTGGAACGAAAATAATGGCACTGGGCAAATGGCGGGGTAGCTATAACACGTATGCTGCGTGTTTAATGCGATAAAATGTGGATGGATAAGTAGCCTAAGCAGCCTCTCATTTATCATTTCTACTTGAGGGGAAAATCCAAGGCACACGGGTAGTTTTTATGTACAATAAGCCTAAATCATGCAATTAAAAATGTTTTCTAAACATTGTTTGACGTTTTGACTTGGCCCATGTACGACACCTTGCCACCTTTCCCAGTGCAGGGTGGGTATTGCGAGCCCCTCCTCCACAGCGCTTCCAAACGGAGAGTGCTGGCAGCGTGAGACAAGACAGGCGTGCTGCACGTGGCGAGACCCCTCGAACGACACCATACTTGTGTGCTTGAGAATAACGGTTCAACTCTCCGGTTAGTTTAAAAGTAAATTTTTCGAGACAAAAAGTTCAGTACTTTGCATGTGGTTGCTACCTGTGTAAAAAAAACAGGTTATAAGTCAGATAAGGTAGAAGTTTGGAGTAATTTACGGCAGCTTCTAAAATCGTGAGTGAGCACTATTTTCTAGTGCCCAGGGCCCTAAATTGACGCCACATTTAGCTCCAGGGTCTAAATTAATCCCAGAGTGACTCATAGGCTGAAGCAGACTAGTTGAGGTCATATTGGGCCAACGACTACTAATGACATCGGAAAGGTGAACGAACGACTTTCGCAATTAGGTTAACTGAGTTGCGCATTATTCTCCCGCACTAAATATTTGCCATTTATGGTCAATAAACTTCGTCACTTGCCGATAATTCATGGTTTCGGCGAAACACGGCACATGTTCCCACATATGACGTTAGAGGTAAATGATCTCACACGGTATCCAGAAATCGTTGTACCATAAGGTGTGGAACAAAAGCCCCATCAGCTATGCAAAGTGACGGTGCCCTAATGACGTCGTTTTTTGACGGTGCCCTAATGACGTCGTGCCCTAATGCCGTCGTTCTTTCGTGATCTCGAAAGAAAAAAATATTACGGGATGGGTTGCATCAACCTTCTCCCTCCCTGCACAAACGCGGGTTAAAATCACTCATTAACAAAACAAATAAAATCCCCTATCCGATAATTTTCTACAATGATGTAGATTCAGCTGCATAGCGTTTAGCTTTCGGCACTCCCCGACCACTCGCCAGCTACTGCCATCTCCTGCCGAGAAACCAACCTCATGAGTTTCTGTCCGAATCCAGGCTTTAGCCAGAAACGTCCGGACGGGAAACAGACGCTTTAGCCAGGAACGTCCGGACGGGAAACAGACGCTTTAGTCGACTGTGCCGCGGAGTGACCAGCTTAACGTTACATTTAACGACGTTGTCACGGAATTATGCAGCTCGTGTTCGCTGCCTGTCATGACATATATCATGGCTTCATGATATGCATCACGTGGATGGGTGTGTGTGTGAGCCGTTGATGCAACGTCTTGAATATCCTGCGACTGGTCCCTGGGTTTGTACATCGATTTGCTGACGTTTGCGATGGTGTAAATGTAGACGATCCTACACATTATCTGGCCATGGCAACATTGTAGCTTCTTTATTGTTTATGTCAAGGCGCTTTCATGCACTTCTCGGGGTCATGTTCGGATAATGCATGCCAAACTGGTCCCGGTCTATATATATCTATCTATATATATATATATATATATATATATATATATATATATATATATATATATATATATATATATATATATTGTGTGTGTGTGTATGTGTGTGTGCATGAATGTATGCATGAATGTGTGTGTGTGCATATAAAGTGAAAGAGAGAATGAGCTTGACAGAGAAAGATGGGGAGTCGAGATCGTCTGCAGGCCCGGCCATTACAACACGTTGCCATCTAAATTAGTCATATTCAGAGGCGAAATACATTGTTTGCCCCTGGAAGCGCTGCAAAGTTAGTAGGCCAGCAGTTACTTTGAAGTCAATTCTTCCCATAGAACGCTCATAGAATCAATGCTAAGCTCATCCAAATTTGGAGTTCGCTGCCCTCCCTGCTCCCCCTCTCCGGTTCCTGCTCCCATGCACGAGGCCACCTTTGACTCAATACTAGGCATCAAAATGTGACATATAAAGCAAGAGGACATTGTGTTTCTGCGGCAACATGGTGTTCCAGCGTGAACACTCCTTCCTTCCAGCCGTGTCAGGTGTTGGCTGTCAGAATCGACGCTCAACTGACATGGCGTTCAACTGGCCTGGCGTTCAACTGACCTGGCGTTCATCTGACCTGGCGTTCAGCTGATCTGGCGTTCAGCTGATCTGACGTTCAGCTGACCTGGCGTTCAGCTGACCTGGCGTTCAGCTGACCTGGCGTTCAGCTGACCTGGCGTTCAGCTGACCTGGCGTTCAGCTGACCTGGCGTTCAGCTGACCTGGCGTTCAGCTGACCTGGCGTTCAGAAGGCCGCTGACGACCGCTTGCGCCCCAGACTGCTGGCGGTGACAATTCGGGCCGCGCCGGACTGAGTGTGCCGCGGACGCCCCGGACTGAGTCTGCCGCGGACGCCCCGGACTGAGTGTGCCGCGGACGCCCCGGGCTGAGTGTGCCGCGGACGCCCCGGACTGAGTCTGCCGCGGACGCCCCGGACTGAGTCTGCCGCGGACGCCCCGGACTGAGTCTGCCGCGGACGCCCCGGACTGGCGCGGACGCCCCGGACTGAGTTGCCGCGGACGCCCCGGACTGCGCGGACGCCCGGATTCGCGGACGCCCGGACTGAGTCTGCCGCGGACGCCCCGGACTGAGTCTGCCGCGGACGCCCTGATGAGTCTGTCGCGGACGCCCCGGACTGAGTCTGCCGCGGACGCCCCGGACTGAGTCTGCCGCGGACGCCCCGGACTGAGTCTGTCGCGGACGCCCCGGACTGAGTCTGCCGCGGACGCCCCGGACTGAGTGTGCCGCGGACGCCCCGGACTGAGTCTGTCGCGGACGCCCCGGACTGAGTCTGTCGCGGACGCCCCGGACTGAGTCTGTCGCGGACGCCCCGGACTGAGTCTGTCGCGGACGCCCCGGACTGAGTCTGTCGCGGACGCCCCGGACTTGGACGCCCGGTGGTCGCGGACGCCCGCGGACGCCGCGGACGCCCTGACTGAGTCTCCGCGGACGCCCCGGACTGAGTCTGTCGCGGACGCCCCGGACTGAGTCTGCCGCGGACGCCCCGGACTGAGTCTGTCGCGGACGCCCCGGACTGAGTCTGTCGCGGACGCCCCGGACTGAGTCTGTCGCGGACGCGCCGGACTGAGTCTGCCGCGGACGCCCCGGACTGAGTCTGCCGCGGACGCCCCGGACTGAGTCTGCCGCGGACGCCCCGGACTGAGTCTGTCGCGGACGCCCGAAGTCTGCCGCGGACGCCCCGGACTGAGTGTCGCGGACGCCCCGGACTGAGTCTGTCGCGGACGCCCCGGACTGAGTCTGCCGCGGACGCCCCGGACTGAGTCTGCCGCGGACGCGCCGGACTGAGTCTGCCGCGGACGCCCCGGGGCCGCCGGCGAATTTAATTAGCGTCGAGTGTGTGTGTTTGAAGATGCTGCCGGATGGTAAATTCCGTGAAGTCTGGCGCCGGCTTCGAAGGCTGCTCCCGCCAGTAGCTGCATATGGTGCTGGCTGGCGCAGACGGAAGACAATCGCTCGCGTTACGAGTCGGAGGTGCCAGCTGTTTTCACGAAGCTGTTCAGGACACGTTTGGTAAAACGCGTTTGGCATGGCGAGATTAGGAGAACGGCTTCAGCTCATTTCCGATCGGCAGCATCACAGGAAGCCTAGTAAGCCTGATTTTCCGATTGTGGCGTTCCAACTTCCGCGTTCCCGCCTCCTACAGGACGTCACCTGGGTATTTCCTTCCTCTATTTATTATTATTATTTATTTATTCCTATATTTATTCGTGAGCATATGCGTTAAGCAGACTGGAAAAGTCCTAACCAGCATTCTGAGTAGAGATGGGCAGCTCTCATGGAAAGACTAGAGGTGGGCACGACAGCGGTCAGTGATTGCAGTGAATTCCACACTGATGCTTGACAGCACCTACCCTTGACAAGAGGCGCCAAGGTGGCACTTGGTAGCATCCGGCACCACCTATCGGTAATTATTGAGCAATCCTCGTACATTATGCTATGTCTTGTCCAGTTCCAACATTTGTTTGGCGATTCTTTCCGGGAGAATGTCATGGTTCTTCTAATCAGCTTGGGGAAGTACGCATGCCCTGAGGAAGCAATGCGAAGACGTCTGCATCGAGACTGAATAGTTGTTTCTCTCAATAATTGTCAATCGTATTCGAAAGAAGGGAAACAAAATAGTGATCATATAAGGAGCATTATATTGGTAAGCAGGCGCAATTGATACATTCAAATCGACCAGCTCGCTGCTAACGCTAGCTCAGAGCCAGATGCTAGCCAAAGCTGTCCTCATGAAATCAGATGTGTTTGTCTGGAAAAACCTTGGTATGGCAAATCAAGTTCCTTTCAGAAAAAGTGACCCTGATTCAGGGTATCGGAAGTTCTTGCGTGAGCTGGTGAAGAAAAAATATGTAAAAAATATGTTGATACGGGGGTGCCCCCTATATTTTGTGCTCAACTTTGGGCGGGTGCAATAATTGTCAAATTTGCTTGACTATATTTGTGCTGCATGCGACACCAATATTGTCTTTAGGGTGGCGTCTATCAATTATGTTCCATCAAAGTGTTACACCTCTGAATAAAAGTGTCCTATTAAATATTCTCAGGAAGGCTTCACGAAAACAGCTATTATCCCATCCAATGTAGCCATCTCTGACATTTCGGAACTAGACAAGATATGACAGCAAGTGTAGGCCCTCCGTGGTGATTGTAGGTGCCGCCAGGTGATGTGATGTTCTACTCATGCGTGTTTTGTCGAAACAGACAGGTGCTGTCGAGCACCAGAATACAGGCCCACCCTCTCCTGACGCTGCCAATCGAAACTAGCTAAGGTTGTCCTTCAAAGCGTGCTATTCGGAAGACACCTTGAGAATTCGTACAAATAGCTGCTGTCTAATCTGTCATTCACTGTCGCAGACTGATGGTAGAGTTTACGTTCAATGAATGATGCTCATTGTGTTGTAGCTGCGGCATTTCTAGCAGCATTGACGGCGGCTGCATTTGCTCTATACCTGCAAAGAAATATCGGTGCAAACATCGTTCGTTTACCCAAAACAAGATGCGTCAATCGACTGAGGTCCATGCGCAACAAAGCAGGGTTCAATTGGAAATGGGGTCAATGCACTGTGATTTACAATGTAGTGTAAATGATACCTACTACGGGATTTCAGCGCATACTCAAACTAGTTCCACAGTGTGGCCCAGTATTGATCACTTCTGGATGGTGCGAACCATTGTTTTTATTGTGGTTTTGGCGATGGTGTATGGTCCCCTGTTGGTGAGGTGTGCATAGTCTGCTATCAGTGGCGGTGTGTATATAATATGTCGTCAGTAGTGTGCGTGTGCATGGTCTGGTGCAGGTAGCGTGCGTGTGCATGGTTTGCTGTAGTGCTGGAGCTGCTGGTGAATTTTGTTCATTGCAACTCTGGTGATGACTTATGTTTGACCTATGGTACTTCTCTCAGTTCTGGTAATGACTACCGTGGTCTATTCCAGCGCCTGTGACGATGGTTTTGGATTGCTCTAGCGCTGGCAATAATCTGTTCCAGCACTGGTAGTAACTGTGGTCTATTGCAGCTCCGACAATGACAACCGTGTCCTGTTCCATCTCTGGCAATGCTAACTGAGGTCATTCCCATATCTGGCGATTAAGACTGTGATCTGTTCAGCTCGCGTGATGACGACTGCGATCTGCTACAGCGGCGGCGATAACGGCCGTTGTTTATTTTAACTCTGGCAATAACGACTGTGGCCCGTTCCAGCGCTGGCGATGACGGACATGGTGAAGCTGCAGGTGACGTCAGGGGGCGGCTCGCAGACCACCACCAGTGTGGTCGCCGAGGACACCACCGACCACAGCCCCCAGCCGCACAGCACCGCCCCGTTATGAGACAACGCCCCCAACCACCAGCCGGTGCACGTGCTGGAGAACCCGCTGCCGTCGCCGTCGCCGGTGGAGATGCCGTCGTCCGACACGGACACGGCACTGCGTCGGAGCCGACGGACCGACGCGGCGGACGACGTCAGCGCCGCCGACGGTTGGGACGGCGCGGCAGCGGCAGCCGAGCGCGCCGACGGCCCGCCCAGCTACGCGTCGGCGGTGGCGCCCGGCGGCGACTGGCCGACGGCCGACTGGCCCGACGAGGACGACTCGACGACGGCCCACTGCGGTGACTCGCCGCTCTCCGACGGCGTCGACTCGCCGCTGCCGGTGCCGCCGGCGGCCGCCTACAACGACGTCAAGGAGCTGGCCATCTAGCCGGCGGCGGCCGAACGTACTGCAAAGCATATCCGGACGTCCGAGTGTTGCGGTTCAAAGCGTCCTTTGTCCGCTACGTAGATATTGTTGCCATGTTCGTAATTGGCTCGCGGACGCGAAGCGACGCTCTCGCGATGACGCCGGTCCATGTGTGGCACTTGATGTTCATACTGCTTGTCTGGGCACTCCCTGCTGTGAGCACCTGCGATATTGGGATGCATATCCATCGCAGTGGTCTATTTATTCATACGGACACTCATGATCGGGATTCCCTCAACATTGATTTCGATTATCATCCATGACGGAAGCTGATCGCAACACGTGTCGCAGCTCACTTGACCGTAAACTTTTGTATGTTTTACTGTGCGTCCATGGTACCGGTGGTCTTCTGCATGAGCGCGCATGGTGCAGGTGGTATCCTGCATGGGCGCCCATGGTGCAGGTGGTCTCATGTATGGGCGCCCATGGTGCAGGTGGTATCCTGCATGGGCGCCCATGGTGCAGGTGATCTCATGTATGGGCGCCCATGATGCAGGTTGTCTCCTGCATGGGCGCACACGGTGCAGGTGGTCTCATGCATGGGCGCACATTGTGCAGGTGGTCTCATGCATGGGAGCACATGGTGCAGGTGGTTATCTGCATGACCGTATGTGATGTGGGCGGTCTCTGTATGGACGTCCATGGTGCAGGTGGTTGTCTGCATGACCGTATGTAATGTAGGCGGTCTCTGTTTGGGTGTGCATGATGCATATATTCTCAGACAGTATCATCTGTCCCCAATGATAACAAGATCAGCTGGGGCGCCGGCTTCACCTCAGCAGCATGTTACCCGCCAGAGTCCAATCGGGCTCACACACAGCGCTCCCACGCATATCTCCCACTTGCCATCATGCCGAGCCCACCCTCCCAACGAGAACACCCGTACTTAGCGCTTTATACTCCTCACCAGACAAACCAGACGCTTCCATGATGTACGTGCATGTGTGACAAGCTCTCGGTATATGGCTCGACGAGTGGCGAGTCGAAATGTCATCCTCCACCTCCAGTGGGAAGGTAAGGGGTTTGATACCTGACTGGCGCTGGCACGCTTGCCTCTTGCCAGCAAACAATATGATGGATTGGTGCAGCCACGAGCCATTTAGAAGTGGAACACGTGTGAGATTGTGGATCCAAGGTAAACAATGTCAGACGTCAATTGTAGATAGAAAATGAAATCTGTGTGTTTATGTATATGTATTATGAACATGCATCTTCGTGTGAGCGGACCAAAGGTGGAACTTCCCGCTCGAGTCCTAGTATAACGTCATCGTTTTCACCATCGAATGTTAAAGTGTATGCTGAACGGTAAGCCAAAAGCCAAATAAAATATGAGATGTCAGCTACATTATTTATTGTGATTAAGGAGATCACCAGCTCCCTGTTAACTTTTTAAATATATATGCGTATCACTTATATATATATATATATATATATATATATATATATATATATATATATGTGTGTGTTTGTGTATGCATAAGATCAAAAAGAAAGAAGGAAATTTGTACAAAAAATAATAATTACCAAGTTATACCAAGCTGCACGAATTTCAAAATCATCTACATGTCACAAATAACGCAGTGGTCACATATAAAGGCACCACATGAACGTCCACTGATCCGTCCCAGCGGCATGGTCCGTTCTGCCGCTCTGCCGCTCTACCACCGCCCGTACACTGTACCATAACGTCTGCCGCTCTACCACCGCCCGTACAGTGTACCATAACGTCTGCCGCTCTACCACCGCCCGTACAGTGTACCATAACGTCTGCCGCTCTACCACCGCCCGTACACTGTACCATAACGTCTGCCGCTCTACCACCGCCCGTACAGTGTACCGTAACGTCTGCCGCTCTACCACCGCCCGTACAGTGTACCGTAACGTCTGCCGCTCTACCACCGCCCGTACACTGTACCATAACGTCTGCCGCTCTACCACCGCCCGTACACTGTACCGTAACGTCTGCCGCTCTACCACCGCCCGTACACTGTACCGTAACGTCTGCCGCTCTACCACCGCCCGTACAGTGTACCGTAACGTCTGCCGCTCTACCACCACCCGTACAGTGTACCGTAACGTCTGCCGCTCTACCACCGCCCGTACAGTGTACCGTAACGTCTGCCGCTCTACCACCGCCCGTACAGTGTACCGTAACGTCTGCCGCTCTACCACCGCCCGTACAGTGTACCGTAACGTCTGCCGCTCTACCACCGCCCGTACAGTGTACCATAACGTCTGCCGCTCTACCACCGCCCGTACAGTGTACCGTAACGTCTGCCGCTCTACCACCGCCCGTACAGTGTACCATAACGTCTGCCGCTCTACCACCGCCCGTACAGTGTACCATAACGTCTGCCGCTCTACCACCGCCCGTACAGTGTACCGTAACGTCTGCCGCTCTACCACCGCCCGTACAGTGTACCATAACGTCTGCCGCTCTACCACCGTCCGTGCACTGTACCGTAACGTCTGCCGCTCTACCACCGCCCATACACTGTACCGTAACGTCTGCCGCTCTACCACCGCCCGTACACTGTACCGTAACGTCTGCCGCTCTACCACCGCCCGTACAATGTACCATAACGTCTGCCGCTCTACCACCGCCCGTACACTGTACCGTAACGTCTGCCGCTCTACCACCACCCATACAGTGTACCGTAACGTCTGCCGCTCTACCACCGCCCGTACAGTGTACCATAACGTCTGCCGCTCTACCACCGCCCGTACAGTGTACCGTAACGTCTTCCGCTCTACCACCGCCCGTACAGTGTACCATAACGTCTGCCGCTCTACCACCGCCCGTACAGTGTACCGTAACGTCTGCCGCTCTACTACCGCCCGTACACTGTACCGTAGCGTCTGCCGCTGTACCACCGCCCGTACAGTGTACCGTAACGTCTGCCGCTCTACCACCACCCATACAGTGTACCGTAACGTCTGCCGCTCTACCACCGCCCGTACAGTGTACCATAACGTCTGCCGCTCTACCACCGCCCGTACAGTGTACCGTAACGTCTTCCGCTCTACCACCGCCCGTACAGTGTACCATAACGTCTGCCGCTCTACCACCGCCCGTACAGTGTACCGTAACGTCTGCCGCTCTACTACCGCCCGTACACTGTACCGTAGCGTCTGCCGCTCTACCACCGCCCGTACAGTGTACCGTAACGTCTGCCGCTCTACCACCGCCCGTACAGTGTACCGTAACGTCTGCCGCTCTACCACCGCCCGTACAGTGTACCGTAACGTCTGCCGCTCTACCACCGCCCGTACAGTGTACCGTAACGTCTGCCGCTCTACCACCGCCCGCATACTGTACGGTGAGAGCACGCTGGCCACGGAACATCTGCAGCTCTACCACCGCTCTCTCACTGTACAGTGTACAGTGAGAGCATGCTGTCCATGGAACGTCTGGCGCTCTACCACCGCCAGTACAGTGTACAGTGAGAGCATGCTGCCCACGGAACATCTGCCGCTCTCCCACCGCCCGTACAGTGTACAATGAGAGCATGCTGCCCACGGAACGTCTGCCGCTCTACCACCGCTCGTATATTGTACAGTGAGAGCATGCTGCCCACGGAACATCTGCCGCTCTACCACCGCCCGTATACTGTACAGTGAGAGCATGCTGCCCACGGAACATCTGCCGCTCTACCACCGCCCGTACAGTGTACAGTGAGAGCATGCTGTCCATAGAACGTCTGGCGCTCTACCACCGCCAGTACAGTGTACAGTGAGAGCATGCTGCCCACGGAACATCTGCTGCTCTACCATCGCCAGTACAGTGTACAGTAAGAGCATGCTGCCCACGGAACATCTGCCGCTCTACCACCGCCCGTACAGTGTACGGTGAGAGCATGCTGCCCACGTGACAACTGCCGCTCTACGACCACCCGTATACTGTACAGTGAGAGCATGCTGCCCACGGAACATCTGCCGCTCTACCACCGCCCGTACAGTATACAGTGAGAGCATGCTGCCCACGGAACATCTGCCGCTCTACCACCGCCCGTACAGTGTACGGTGAGAGCATGCTGCCCACAGAACAACGTAGGACGGCTAAGTCGGGGCGGCAAGGTGTCTGCATATTGCATTATTGCACGCTGATCAATGTGTGCCGGATAAATTCACAAATAGGAGTCCGCGATAAGGCACAGGAGCTGACATTGTCAGGGTCGGCGGTGCCCCCATCCCCACCTTACCCCAACGCCACGGCCTGCCACTGCCACTGCCACTGCCACTGCCACTGCCACTGGCGCTGCCGCTGCTGTTGCCGCTGCCACTACCACCGTCACTGCCACTGTCGCTGCCACTGCCACTGCCACTTCCACTGTCACTGCCACTGTCACTGCCACTGCCACTGCCACTGCTACTGCCACTGCTACTGCCACTGCCACTGCCACTGCCACTGCCACTTCCACTGCCACTGCCACTGCCACCGTCACTGCCACTGTCACTGTCACTGCCACTGCCACCGTCACTGCCACTGTCACTGTCACTATCACTGTCACTGTCACTGCCACTGCCACTGGCGCTGCCGCTGCTGTTGCCGCTGCCACTGCCACTGCCACTGCCACTGCCACTGCCACCGTCACTGCCACTGTCACTGTCACTGCCACTGCCACCGTCACTGCCACTGTCACTGTCACTATCACTGCCACTGCCACTACCACCGTCACTGCCACTGTCACTGCCACTGCCACTGCCACCGTCACTGCCACTGTCACTATCACTGTCACTGCCACTGTCACCGTCACTGCCACTGTCACTGTCACTATCACTGTCACTGTCACTGCCACTGCCACTGGCGCTGCCGCTGCTGTTGCCGCTGCCACTGCCACTGCCACTTCCACTGCCACTGCCACTGCCACCGTCACTGCCACTGTCACTGTCACTGCCACCGTCACTGCCACTGCCACTGTCACTATCACTGCCACTGCCACTGCCACTGTCACTGCCACTGCCACTGCCACTGCCACTGCCACTGCCACTGCCACTGCCACTGCCACTGCCACTGCCACTGCCACTGCCACTGCCACTGCCACCGTCACTGCCACTGTCACTGTCACTATCACTGTCACTGTCATTGTCACTGCCACTGTCACTGCCACTGCCACCGCCACTGCCACTGTCACTGTCACTATCACTGTCACTGTCATTGTCATTGTCACTGTCACTGCCACTGCCACCCCCACTACCACTGTCACTGCCACTGCCACTGCCACTACCACTGCCACCCCCTCTGCCACTGCCACTGCCACTGCCACTGCTGCCTGGCGCCCCAATGTCTGCCGGTGTATGACGTCATTCGCGGTGTGCTGCTTCGAGGCGGGGCCAGTCGGGATCAGCTGGGGCGGAGGTGGGCAGGGTCGGGCCACACAGCCTGCCGTGTCGTCGCCAGTACACTGTGGACTCGGAGCTGCGCGACAGGCAGCCGATGCGAATCTGCTGACCCATGCAGGTAAGCCTTGAATGTCACATGAAGGCACTCATTACATGAAGGTTATCAGGAGCTGTTTGGCAGCGGATTACTAACGAAATAAAATAGCATCGCTACTAATCAACTCCGAAGTCCAATAAAAGAAAGAAAACAAAGAGAGTGCATTGCGCATTCAGTGTAACTATGTACCTACGTATTCAGCAAATGGGACGGGAGAGCGCGAAGGGCTCCAGTGAACTCTGCAGATGCGATTCGCGATGTTCTTCGTTGTGGCGAATCAGTGATGCGGGCAGCTCTCAGCTCATATAGAGCGATTTTTAAAGTGCAAACACCTGTTTGCGGGAGCACCCATGATTGTAATACCACTACGCACAGGTGACACGCGGTCTTCGAGTGGTGACGACCGGACCATGCCAGAGACGGATCCAATGTGTGTGTGGGGGGGGGGGGGAGGTGTAAGTGGGCAACCGTCCTTTACTTAAGACTCGAATGGCCTACGGAGGTGCTCAGGTACACCCCATCCTTTAAATTTTCAGACGAAGGGGATCCGCCGCGTGGAAAAGGAGCCCCGGTGGGAAGATCAGGTGCACCACGCCTCCCCTCTCAACGAATTGTTTGGAAGTTCGAAGGGACAAAGCAAGGGCTAATAGTGTTTTATAATTCAAGTTATTATCGGGGTAGATTGTGGAGATATGGTCTCAAACGTATTGACAGTGCCCAAACTATGGTCTCTCTGCAGGCTAAGTTATATGCTAGTGCGAAGTAAAAAAAAAATACGTAGAAGATTACAGGGGTAATATTTAAACTTTCCTATCACTTCTGATGTCAGCGTGGTCACATGAGGATCACCTGTTCTTTTTTAGATTGTGGAGAAAGTTTGTAATCTTTCTTCATCGATTGATTGATCAATTTTGAAAACCTTGGAAAAACAACTTCGTTTTAAGCATTTGGAAGTAATTTTAAAAAAGGGAACAACGCTTGGCTTTCCGTTAGTATCGTTTGTTATATTTTCTTCAGGACAACCAGATTTGATAATCGTCCACTTCAGCAGTTCATCACACATTGTCTCGCATTTGACCCTCATGTTATCAGTGAGCTGGATCCTGGTACGTGTCTTGGTGCTTTGGTATTAACCCACGCCGTCTCGAGGGGGTTGATAGGCGCCCCCTAAGGTTTTCCGAGGATTGTGAAAGAACGGCGCGCGGCATCGCGCCAAAATTTTGCAAACCTTTTTCTACATTAATTTGACATGTTTTGTCAAAATTTTGAGGTCAGGTCGTCTAGGGTCAACGAGTTAGTAAAGGTCAAATGAGGTCACCTCCGGAAAAGTTCAACCAGTCGTCACGCTTTAACAGATAAAGATATTTTAATGAAACTTTAAGCGTTTGCTTATCTTTAGAGACGAAACAAAACGAACTGTAGGATTTTTTACCATTTTTTTCCGTCCTTGATTACCTATAAGTTTTGCATATTTGCCCATTAGAGCTAAAATCGAAGATTCTGGCTAAAGGAAGCATTTTTTATGAGAGCAAGTCGACTTCGAACAACGTTTTTCGGTCCGCTCTACCCAATAGAAAATAAAAATTAAAGACAATTGAAAACTCGAAATGTTTAAATAAATAAAAAAAAATCATTTTTGGGTGGGCAAAAATTGCATGGCCATGGTCGATTTCGCCTTCCTTTTCTGATTCCAAATATTTTTTCCTCTCCCCAAAATGAACTCCCAGAGCCAAAAACATGATGTAAGTTGTGAAAACCTAGGCCCCCTAGTGACGTCACTTTTTGGGCGGGGGTGAAATTTTTGGGATTGTGTCTGGCCCAACTCGTCGAGCGCTTTTCGATGACATCTTTCGTTTTCGTGCGACACTTAGTTTGGAGATTAGAGGGGGTTTGTATCACCCTCCGAGACGGGGGTGTGAGGATATGACCGGAAAGGGTTAAGTATTGCTTAGGTATTCAGCTTACATATCGGTATATCGGTGAAAGTAAACTGCGAAATCACATTTGGTTCAAAATCAGGGTCCAAGAGCTATGGCGAAATTGCCTGAGTGTACCCCAACCTCGTTATACTTGAACTAACCTGGAATGTCCACTGAGAGAAGAATACTTAATGTTCCAGACACACTGGAATTTCAAGGATAAATCATTGGCATAGTGCTTACCACAACTCTATCTATCCTACAGCAAAACCAACTGGATTCCCACACTTCCCGATACAGAAAATTATGCTGCACTGCACTGAGTTCTCATCGGATGGACGTAACACTGAATGGAGCAGCATGGATCAAATGACGACGTACCATATCACCAGTGCTTCCTCTTTATGCTAGCCCATCAATATTTGATGATCGTTCCGACATAAATCAAATCGACACGGTAGCAGCGAGTCGCTTCTGTCCAGGCACGACCTTGGGGAAAATTATGACTGCGCATGAAATCGCTCAACGAGAGGGCACATTGACCAAATATTATATATAAGCCAGTACATCCACAGTAGGCGTCTTTCATCACTGCCTCAAAGGAAGCTACTGCGGAAAAAAACATAGTGCGAGTGAGCTCACCGTGCACTCGTTGCTTATATGCACTCGTTTAGAAAGCGCCATAAATGCATGAAGCTCTGAATCGATGAATGCCGCAACCGGTAGCAACTTGATTAGGGTATACAACCTCCTGTTATTAATATTCATGATATGTGAATGATGCACAAAGAACGAGCCCACATATGGAGTAAATGGGTGTCCGAAATGCACGAAGTACAAAAAGGTTCAAAGTGGTTCTGGTTTAGTCACTATCGTCGAACCGCCCCAGATGTTTCAGGAATGATCGACGTATGCTGTTCATATTTTAAGTGAACAAGTGTTTATGCAAGAACATCGGAATATCAGCTTCTGCAGATGAAACAACGAATTGCAGGGGACGATTTGAGGCTCTAATGATATTCTGACATATACGACACATTTTATTAGATAATTTTCACCTTTCGCGGATCTCCTCATGATCGGTGATCACATCTCGTCAAAATGGCGCACCCAGCTAGTAAGTTTCCGCAGTTTGCATAGTTCAGAATCAGGTCACGACCTCACCTCTATGCGGCTTCTAGGCGTACATTGTGCCATGCACTATAACCAACCACAACAGATATAACTTAAACACGAGAACATGGCAAAATCAATTCCAAAGTGTCAGCCGAACACCACCGCTGTCAGCCAGCGAGCAGTGTCAGCCGACCACCACCGCTGTCAGCCAGCGAGCAGTGTCAGCATGCGATGGCCCACCCGGTGCATGCCACGGCTGCCCTTGTCATCGGAGAGAGGTGGAGTTCTTTGTATTTGTATCTGTATTTGCGACTGCAGCAAACCAATTTCATAAAATTGATTGCTATTTGGTTTGAGTCAGATAACAGACAAAGTGCCAATACCACGCAAAGCTGAGCGTACAGGAGAGCAGAACAACAGCAGCATGAAGACAAAACACCGTACACGTTCAGTCGGTCTGAGACGTTGCGGTCAAGCAATTGCAACGAATTCGCTTCCTGTCCGAGAAGCGGTGATGACGGTGACCACAGGTTCCAGAACCATAAGACCATAGGATTTCCCGCAAGGGGAAAGCTCTGCGCGACATGCTGAGGTGGAAGGTCAGTGGCTCCAGTGCCCCAGCCACCGCCGCACGGGTGGAGCGCCGGGAGACGTCCGACCGCCGCCTGAACAGAGACCGGGTCTCTCCAGGGGCACGAGGACTGCTGAGGCCTTAAACACCACGATGTTGTCGCGGTTACTGACAATGCCACGCACGCCACACCATCCCAGTGCCATTACTCTCCGCGAAATGTGATCGCGACGGCGAGCCCCAGAGACGATCCTAACCCCAAAGTTCATCGCCTTTCTGCATTCTTCCACAGTGGCACAGGGCGGCTCAGCTCCAGGTGGAGAGGTAGTATAAGAAGAGAGAAAGAGTAGGAGAAAGAGTATAGGTAGGTAGATAAAGAGGGAGAAAGGGAGAGAGAGAGAGAGAGAGAAAGAGTGAGAGAGAGAGAGAGAGAAGTAGAGAAAGAGAGAGAGAGAGAGAGAGGTAGTGAGAGAGAGAGAGAGGGGCAGAGAGAGAGAGAGAGAGGAGAGAGAGAGAGAGAGAGAGAGAGAGAGAGAGAGAGAGAGAGAGAGAGAGAGAGAGAGAGAGAGAGAGAGAGAGAGAGAGAGAGAGAGAGAGAGAGAGAGAGAGAGAGAGAGAGAGAGAGAGAGAGAGAGAGAGAGGAGAGAGAGAGAGAGAGATAGAGAGAGAGAGAGAGAGAGAGAGAGAGAGAGAGAGAGAGAGAGATAGAGAGAGAGAGATATAGATATATATATATATATATATATATATATATATATATATATATATATATATATATATATATATATATATATATATATATATATATATATATATATATATATATATATATATATATATATATATATATATATATATATATATATATATATATATATATATATATATATATATATATATATATATATATATATATATATATATATATATATATATATATATATATATATATATATATATATATATATATATATATATATATATATATATATATATATATATATATATATATATATATATATATATATATATATATATATATATATATATATATATATATATATATATATATATATATATATATATATATATATATATATATATATATATATATATATATATATATATAGAGAGAGAGAGAGAGAGAGAGAGAGAGAGAGAGAGAGAGAGAGAGAGAGAGAGAGAGAGAGAGAGAGAGAGAGAGAGAGAGAGAGAGAGAGAGAGAGAGAGAGAGAGAGAGAGAGAGAGAGAGAGAGAGAGAGAGAGAGAGAGAGAGAGAGAGAGAGAGAGAGGTAGGGAGGTAGAGGTAGAGAGAGGTAGAGAGATAGCGAAAAAGACAGAAAGCGAGATCATCACAGCAATACTATCCGGATGAAGTTAACATTTGTTTTGTCAAATAACCAATTGTGTTGCCATGGCAGATGCTACACGTGGGCACTGCAACGAAGTTGACTTCTGCCTGTTTCTTTAGTAACGAACCAAGTAGCAAGCGTATGGTTGCAACGGTATGTGTACATGGATCTGACTGGTCTGATAGACCAGATTGATTTTATACTTTTTCCGGGGAGCATTCCCACACGCACCGTAGCATGCATTGGACATTTTAAACAATGGAAAACATCGAAATAAAAGCTCCCAAGAATATTCTTCAAGTGCCAACTTTGTGTTGACAGAGAATGCTTTGCGTCCCTTAGGCATCAAATTATCCATTGACATTAGCATGCAAACCAGGAAGATCATACCGAACATTTTCGTCGTTTGTGTCACGTGGTAATTTGAAGTATCTGGATAATAGGGCATTACCAAGGCCTGGGGCATAATTTGTTTAGTGCATTAATAAGCAATTGGTATGTCGTACGACAAATGTGCATGGTGTATATGTAACTTGATGAATGACAATGCATTACAGTAAAAACGGACTTGTCATTGCCAGACTAAGTACCCTCTGGTCATATATCAATGCAATTCTAATTTCCAGAAGAAAGATCAGTCGCATTTGCTGTAATATTAATCACGAGAATTGTCCCTTTTTGACAAGCACGGACACTGGGCACATACGTGTCGAGAAGACAGAACGGTCTCGGGAATCCGACGACAGACGGTGACTCGTCGCTGCTCTCGGATCACGTGACACATAAGGCTCGCAACGAGCTTCAGGATCGTAGCTTCAGGATCGTAAAGAAAGGCTCCAAAGGGACGAACTCGTTGACATTGCATGTTGCTGGTGTGACGTCACGGGAAAGCCGTGCCGCGTCTGTCCGCCGGAAAAGCGCTCCCTGCGGCAAAAGTGCAGTTCATATGTGACCAGAGAAACGAGAGGCGCCTGTAGATGAGTTCAGCCGTGGATATTACTGGCACGAAACGACTTCAGGCGGGACAGGCCCGTCGGCAGAGTACGTCCGTTCCGAAGTTGAGGGGCCGTGATCGTTCCACGCCCACGACCGCAACGGCGACAGCAACGATCGCAACGGTGACGGCACAGGACAGCGCAGACGAGGTGCCGAGCGATTCCGACTCTGAGATCAGTACCGGTAGCAAGTCACTATCCATGGCCAATGCCGACACAGTTAACTGTCGATGTGCGACTGTTCTTTCTACCTACTCCCCTCATGGCGAGCCGTATGTGTCACGCGATTCGAGAGCAGCGACGAGACAGCGTTTGTCATCAGATACGCAATGCGGTTCTGCCTTCTCGACACGTGCGTGTCCAGTGCCCGTGCTTGTCAGAAACGATAATTTCCGTCATTAACACGACAGCAAAGGTGACTGAACTTTCTTCTGGAACTCATCATTGCACTAATATGTCACCGTAGGGTATTTAGTCCGGCAATAACCCCTCCGTTTTCACTGTAATGCATTGGCATTCATCAAGGTGCATATACACCATTTACATTTTTCGTACAGCATACTAAATGCTAAATGCTAAATGCTATCAATGCACTTAGCAAGCAATGCCCTACCATCCAAACACCTCAAGCTTCCACGTGACACAAACTATAAAAATGTTCGGTGTGTGTTCCTGTTTTGCATGCTAATGTTAATGGAGACTGCAATGCCTGAAGGACGGAATTTTTTTCAACAAACAGTTCGCATTCCAAGAATATTTTTGGGAAGTTTTATATCGACGTTTCCCATTGTTTCAAGGTCCAGTGCAAGTTACTGTGCGTGATGGAATGCTCAACAGAAAAGTCTAAAATCAATCCGGTGTATTGTCCGGACCCAACCTCCAGGCGAACGCCTCGGCCCGCCGGCCGACGCCGGTCCGTCGCTGACGTAATGAGTTGACAGTGACGAACAGTTGCACCACGCAGCGACCCGGGCTCGCTTGTCGTGCTTTGGCTCGGTCAGCCCCGGCGTAGTCGGCCGGTCGGCACCGCCTGTGGGTACTTCCGCCATGCATCATGTCGCTGCACCTCCTCCATGTGACATGTAGCCGATGTCCATGTCGCTACACCTCCTCCATGTGACATGTAGCCGATGTCCATGTCGCACATTTCCGGTCCAGTGCTGTCGATCGAGCTCTTCCTGTGAGGTACGGGTGATGCAGTAGGTGGTGCCGGCACGTGACTGCGACATGCTACGTGAGAACGGGTACGCTTCCCGTGCGCCGGAGCGGGGTGGGGGTGGGGGAGGGGTACGCGGCTGGTCAGGCAAATTGAGTTGGGTAGTAGGTAGGCTTGAGTCTGCTCAAATTAGGCTTGAGCAGGCGTGTTGTTGGACTGCTGACTGTCTCGGTGCCGAGAGGAACTTCGTCTTGGGCACGAACTTTCGGAGAGACACGCGACAGCGTCTGTGAGACGTATGTTGGAATGAGGTAATTGTGCGACAATCCGTCACCGTCACTTGCTCGTAGGCCCTGACAATACGTCGTAAACGTCGGCGGTTCTATTTTCGGGCAAGTTCTTGTGAGCGAGGTGTGCCGAAGACATCACGAGCCAGAAGAGCTTCCATACAGTACATGCCTGAAGGAATGAGTAGCACAGCCATAGCGGATGCTACATGTGAGGACATGTATACAGATGTATCGTCATGGCGAATATTTGATATGGGAACATATTTGCAGGAATCATGGGTACGTCAGTTCCTGAATGGACTCCTTTACTCACTTCAATGCATTAATGTATTCAAAGCAGAGATAAGCTTTGAAGAAAATGAAGGACTATTTTATGTCATCATCCACCTTGGTGATTGATCTACTGTATTTGTAGCTTAACTAAAATGTTTTACTTTATCCATCTGCCTTAGGCTCACTACGTTTTGAAGCAGGTAAGTACATTAAGCAGTCGAGCGTCTTATAAATGCAACTGAAATTAATCCCACAGTTCTGATAATGATGGCATGAGAGGCCAAATATGTCCCACTGTTGCTCTTAAAATTCCACTTTTAGAAAGCTGTGTTGATAGCATAGCGCGAGACACTGGATGTGGTGGCTGCTCTTCGCAGTGGTGCTTAAGTGAAAGGTGCCGGTACACAGTAACGGTCAGTGAATGCATGCATAGCTGTTATTGCACTAAATCGTGGCCTACCGTCGACGTGGTCATCACCTCCCCTGTGTCCCTATGCCCCTGTGCCCCGTGTGCTGACCCGAGGCACGATGATGGCTTACGAGGCGGTGACTTGCGATGCCAGCTACACAGAGAAGTCAACACACATCCCAAACATTTATTGTAATTGCTTGTCCCAATAAACATGCACACCAGCAAAGCTCAGATTCAGTAATCAATCGGATTCTCGTATTCCTTCGACTCCCGTACACGGGGGATACATGTCACGACGTAAATGAGAACAATGCGTACGCTTAGGCGTGTGGCTCTCCTGGCGGTAGAAGCTGCAGCTCGGCCTCCTGAACTCCGACCGCTCCGGTAATGCGTGCACGCGTTCTCGCAGAGACGGCACGACAAAACGCCGGCAAGTGCATGATGCATCTGCCCAGAGCGTGCCTGAGTACAATCTATTGCGCTGCGAAGCACACCGCCGTTTACATGCCAGTCTGCCTAACATTGGTCTGGACTCGAGGTCTCTTATCGATAAATATCGTTGACGCGGTAGTAGGGCAGAACGGACCCAGAAGTTTTCATCGGAGGCGAAGGTCATTCACCTGGGAGGCCGCAATCACTTCCTTAGAGGAAAGTGACTGAATGAGCATCTCATGGGGTGCACTCGAGTGTTCCTCGGATGGCCACCCTTTAGTGGAAAGTGAGGCAGGCGGTACATTTTAGTGTCCCTTAAGGGATGCCTTTGTCCAGTCAGAGGAGCGCCTTTTTATATGGGCGAGGAGGCACATTCCCCTGTACTCTCTTTAATTCGCCTCTGCCGTAGAGCGGACATTTTAGACCGAATGACGTTTCCCACGCATAGTGCGCTCAACACGCTGTGTTGGAGGTCTGTTCCAAGGCAGCCGCCTCTGTTTGTGCCGTGATGAGCTGTGTTGGAGGTCTGTTCCAAGACAGCCGCCTCTGTTTGTGCCGTGATGAGCTGAGTTGGAGGTCTGTTCCAAGGCAGCCGCCTCTGTTTGTGCCGTGATGGGCTGTGTTGGAGGTCTGTTCCAAGGCAGCCGCCTCTGTTTGTGCCGTGGTGAGCTGAGTTAGAGTTATGTTCCAAGGCAGCCGCCTCTGTTTGTGCCGTGATGAGCTGTGTTGGAGGTCTGTTCCAAGACAGCCGCCTCTGTTTGTGCCGTGATGAGCTGAGTTGGAGGTCTGTTCCAAGGCAGCCGCCTCTGTTTGTGCCGTGGTGAGCTGTGTTGGAGGTATGTTCCAAGGCAGCCGCCTCTGTTTGTGCCGTGATGGGCTGTGTTGGAGGTCTGTTCCAAGGCAGCCGCCTCTGTTTGTGCCGTGGTGAGCTGTGTTGGAGGTATGTTCCAAGGCAGCCGCCTCTGTTTGTGCTGTGATGAGCTGTGTTGGAGGTCTGTTCCAAGGCAGCCACCTCTGTTTGTGCCGTGATGAGCTGTGTTGGAGGTATGTTCCAAGGCAGCCGCCTCTGTTTGTGCTGTGATGAGCTGTGTTGGAGGTCTGTTCCAAGGCAGCCGCCTCTGTTTGTGCCGTGATGAGCGTACAGAAAGCGTGTGTCTATATGCCGTTCGCGTTGAATGATTGAATAGGCGGCAGGCCTCCTCAATGAGCTTTGGTGGGACCAACCAGAGCCGCAGTATATTTGATTGCCCACACCTGGGTAATTATACTCCATGGGGGGGGCGTTGACGCAGCAGCGACATGACAGAATGCTCGAGTCTCATCAGAGCCGCTAATGCTCTTCAGTGACAGAACCGAGTGTCCATCGTTGTTTATTTATCGTGAAGCTTGCGAAGTGTCACCTGGTTTAGAAACCATGGCTGCAATTTTATCCTGCTCCTCAAATTATCCTGCCTGGTTTTCTCGAAGTCAGCATTGATATGGACAGGTACCCTCGCCAGAAGACAGGCGAAGAGGACGGATGGACAGGTGTTTATCCGTCCTCTTGCGTGTCACATTCCCTGGTCTTCTCACGATCATCTATGAGCTCTCATCCGACCCCAGCCCCGGCTGATCAGCTGACTTTTGTCGCTTGCCTTTTATCCTGAGGGTGTGCTAGACGAAGCACGATGGCCTAGTTCCCAGGTACTTAACCCAATCGGTCGCTGAAGGCGAACACCACGCTAACGATGGCATGCATCGTTAGCGTGGTGCATCGCGGGGCATGAAGTTAGTTACTGTGATCACTTGATCAGCCGTCACTCGGGCCATATTCGTCCAAGCCGCAAACTAGACAGGTAGGCTAAGCCGGTGTGCAATGGCGTTGTGCGGCACAGTATACCGTCTCCGGACAGGTGCTCAAGACGCGCACCACGCACTTAGCGGCGTTTTGTCGCGCGCTAACCTTAATGTAAAAGTCGGCGCACATATTCCGCACAGCCGGGTCGGCTTATCCAACGGAGATGACACCGAACCAGTGAATGTGATGCGGTGCACTTCGAATGTCAACATCAAACATGGAGGGCGTGATCAGGCGACCTGCGACCCCTGAGGCTGCCCGTCTAGAAACTAAGCACCCGCTGTTGCTCATCACCTGACACTATCCGGCAGTCCTTGCCGCTTACCCGCTCAAGGGGACATCGTGGAAATATCGCCCGTCGGACAACATCGAGGGAGGGTCTATCACACGCTGCACTGTTCCACATCTCCACATCGAACATCACACCTTCAACACCTTGAAGCCGCCGTCAGACGTAGCGACAGCGGAGTGAAAACATCACACGCATTGGAGTAATGAAACGGTGGAAGATTCCTACAGCTATTGCTTTTATTTGGAACGGCTTGGCTGCATGGACCACATTTTCGTGGCAACCTTTACACGCATACGAGGGTGGAAACTAGTCTACCTTTGATATTTCCATTGCGTGTAAAGAAAATATACGACCTTCAATATACCAGGAGGTGCTGAGTTGACATCAAAAGTAACGTTAAGGATTATACTTTATTACTCAACGTTTCGGCCAGGGGCCATTGTCAGGAGTCCTGACGATGGCCCCTGGCCGAAACGTTGAGTAATAAAGTATAATCCTTAACGTTACTTTTGATGTCAACTCAGCACCTCCTGGTATATTGAAGGTCGTATATTTTCTTTACACGCAATGTCTAAAACCCAGGAGCATCTAAGAGCCATTCTTCGTTGTATTAAACTTTGATATGTCCACCTCAACGGGCAACGCACATATTCTTATAATTTTAGTATTTAGCTTGTGCCGTTCAATAGATGGAAGCAACTGTCGAATGAGCTTGGGTGCACCATTTTGACATGATCTCCAATCGTGCACACATACCATTCGTTATTGAAATACATGTCATAATTGGCCAGACAATCACGGATTTAACCCATCGGCATATTTTCGCATTATTTCGAGAAAAGAAACGTGCAATGACATGCCGAAATGGGAGAACGGAGGACCCAAAACAATGCTGCGACCGAATACAATCGGTGCGTTCTGGTATGTGTTGCGCATCAGCGATCTGAGGGCATGATGTGAACTTATGTCTCGGCCGTCAACAATGTGTGCGCGTGCGAAATGCAAAGTAGCTTCACATGCTGTCCTGCCGCTTCCGTGCGGCATGGGTGTGCTTGTTGTGCATCAGCTATTTGTATTAACAGATGGCATTTCGTCCACATTTAGTCACCTGCTGCTGTACCTGTAGCTGAGAATGATTTCGTCATCGACAAAAAATGCTCAAATGCCTTACATAGCGGTGGTCCTGAAGATCCTCAGCTGCAAATATAAAGGCTCAGAAATCCACGGTTTTTACAGCACGTAGTGATGCTCTGTTCATGTCCCACCCTCCGGGGAAAACATATTTTCAGAAGTCGCATAAAGAACAAACATTCGCATCAATCAAGGGAATCATTGAAGTCCTTCTCTGAAAGCTCATCATACACACGACATGCACGGTCCCACCTACGCGTGATACCTGCAAATATTATAAGTAGGATCTTTCAACTTTTGATTGATAGTTTGCATTGCGAATTGGTGCTCACCAGACGTTAACATCGGACACTCGAGAGTCCGGGTTTAGTGATGGGGAGCAATACCTAACGCATGACCATCTTGGGTATCAGTGAAACATTGGTACACCGTCCGGTGGCGGGGGTTAACATCGATTATACAACTGGCTATTGGCACAGAGTCGCTTCGGAGTGTTCGGCAGCTGAGACCGATTGGCGGCCGTTTGGCCACGGGCCGACCGGCGATGTGGCCCGCATTCTCCGGCTAGATGGCCAGCTCATCTGCGTCGTTGTAGGCAGCCGCCGGCGGCACCGGCAGCGGCGAGTCGACGCCGTCGGAGAGCGGCGAGTCGCCGCAGTGGGCCGTCGTCGAGTCGTCCTCGTCGGGCCAGTCGGCCGTCGGCCAGTCGCCGCCGGGCGCCACCGCCGACGCGTAGCTGGGCGGGCCGTCGGCGCGCTCGGCTGCCGCTGCCGCGCAGTCCCAGCCGTCGGCGGCGCTGACGTCGTCCGCCGCGTCGGTCCGTCGGCTCCGACGCAGTGCCGTGTCCGTGTCGGACGGCGGCATCTCCACCGGCGACGGCGACGGCAGCGGGTTCTCCAGCACGTGCACCGGCTGGTGGTTGGGGGCGTGGTCTCATAACGGGGCGGTGCTGTGCGGCTGGGGGCTGTGGTCGGTGGTGTCCTCGGCGACCACACTGGTGGTGGTCTGCGAGCCGGCCCCTGCCGTCACCTGCAGCTTCACCATGTCCGTCATCGCCAGCGCTGGAACGGGCCACAGTCGTTATTGCCAGAGTTAAAATAAACAACTGCCGTTATCGCCGCCGCTGTAGCAGATCGCAGTTGCCGCTAGCATAACTGAAACAGAACACAGTCTTCATCACCGGCAACGGAACAGATCACAGTTAGCATTGCCAGACATGGAACGGGACACAGTTGTCAAGCATAAGCGTTTGCCCCTCCAGAAATTATGAGAGCCTCAGTAGTGAACCCTGAAGCATTGAGGAGAATTGACGTCTCAAGGGACGCTCAGGTCTTGTGCCAAGGCACCCTGTTCAAAAAAAAGTTCGCCGGTTCGAAACTCTACTTTGAATCGCTATATACCGTTGACAAAATGAATAACACAGATTATGATTGATTTATTATTATGATGTGGCATTGACATTGAAGCAGTGTTGAAGTTATGTGGTTACAGCCTCCTTAGAGTTGTTGATCTCCATGCAGCGCCTAAGATTAATTTGTAGCTTATATTTGATAGGATGACGGTGATTCTATTGTGTATATAGAGCAGGAAAAACGTCTAGCTGTTCCTGCTATGATATCCGAAAGACTTGTGCATAAGACAAGGCACGCATGACAGGACAGCCTGGTTTGTACCAGGATCTACTAATCCGATAAGACTTCTACAACGCATGACGGGAATCCAGTAAAGTAAACGGCGGGGCTCATTTTCACAACAGTGAGTGGATCCAGAGGCGCGATGGAGGTGATCGTCAGCTGTCCATGTGAAGGATCAGATCGATCGAAAACAGATCACACACATGTTACCGGCGACAAACAGCGCGCGCGCGCGCGCACGCACGCACGCACGCACGCACGCACGCACGCACGCACGCACGCACGCACGCACGCACGCACGCACGCACGCACGCACGCACGCACGCACGCACGCACGCACGCACGCACGCACGCACGCACGCACGCACGCACGCACGCACGCACGCACGCACGCACGCACGCACGCACGCACGCACGCACGCACTCACGCACGCACGCACGCACGTACATACACACACACACACACACACACACACACACACCTATACGTGTAAGGCGTGCAAAGCGAGGACTCTGACTCGTCACCGACTATCGAGGACCATGTGAAGGCACCAGCTGACAAGGTTCAGACTTGGCACGGTCGTAGTCGTGCATGTCCTGTCATGCACTGCCTATTTGGTTGTGGATAAAAGCATCGTGGTTGGCCATCAGAGTGAAACTGAATACCGAGGACCGATGCGATAACCGAGGACCGATTTCGCACGGGCGCAACCAGGGGGGACAACAGCGGGGGTGTGCTCCTTTCCTCGCTCATAGCGTTTTTCAGCCGAAGGCGCCTCTCAGAGTAGAAAAGGCACCCCATGCAGAGAAATGGCACCCCATCCGGAGAAATGGCGCGTCTCCAGCATACAAATACGGTAATAATAAAATTCCCTTCATCCGCCCCTGCCGGTGTGTAAGCTGTGCGAACGTGGTGTGAATACCGAGGACCGTGTGTGTAGGATTCTTACCATTCAGCACATACGAGGACCGCTTCACACATATCGACATCGTCTTCTCAGACGCCCTGCGCGGTACCGTCGTTTATCACAGCCACGACTAAATGATTATGAGTCTAGCGCGTGACATCAAGTAGCAAGACATCAAGCAACGTGTATTCCCTGGGGACGTCCAATACTTCCCTTGGAACGTAGTTTCAGTACTTCGAAATCACGATCACGGAGCATCGTGAAATTTTTGTTTCAACATCAGCTCCTGCTTAGTGCGACCGCAATTTGCTACCTGAGGAGAATTGTCTGAAATACCAGGTGTCCTTCATTTTTCAGCTGCCACCCCAACTGCGCAGTAGCGGAGAGCAGCAAGAATTTCCATCATGTACTATGTTTTTCAATCCATTCTTGACAGTCAAAGACCACACCCTAACCTAACCTAACCAAGCTCTGTGTCATCTAGTTTTACTGTAAGACATGCATTGATAAACATTACGTATGAAGAAAATATACGACCTTCAATATACCAAGAGGTGCTGAGTTGATACCAAAAGTAATGACAAGGTTATATTTTATTACTTAACGTTTCACGTAATGTCTAATGTCATGTCAATAACATTAGACATACAATGTCTAATGCCTAATTTCTAATGTCATTTACACGTAATGTCTAAAACCCAGGAGCATCTAAGAACCATTCTTCGTTGTATTAAACAACGCATTGATAAAGCCCGAATGCGCCGGACACAATGTAAAAACATGCGATATGATACGACACGATACAGGCTCAACTTCACCTCGAAGCACGTTAAGCTCTACGTCAAGTTTGAAGGATTACCGAGCGCCTCCTGCTGGGCGCAGGATAACTGACTGCACCAGTGCTGGTGGCCCACTCTACCGAAACCCCTCCTGCGGGGCTAAGTCCTCTTGCTGCGGGGTAGTAAAAAAATATACTAGGGAACGATAACGAAAGAAAAGTATGCAGGAATATGGAACTTAGGAAAATTTTACGATAAAATGAGAACCTTTTTGGACCATTGGAGGGATTTTTCCCGACGCCAACATGCTAAAATATGCTTTGCCCTGCTGAGTACCGTGGGAGCTGACTGGACCGGTGCTGAATGCATTCCTGACGATCCTTCCCTACTGAGTACCGTGGGAGCTGGCCAAACTGTGCTGGTGGCATCCCTGTCGAGCGGCCCTTGTTGACTACTGCGGAAGCTGACTGGACCGGTGCTGGTAGCGTCGCTGCCGAGCCTGAATACCGTGAATGACTGGACCGGTGCTGGTGGTGTCACTGCTGAGCCACCCCTACTGAGTACCGGTGGAGTGGACCGACCGACGCTATTGGCGTACGGACCGAACGGTTCCTACCGAGTACCGAGGAAGCTGACCAGACCGGTGCTGGTGGCATCCTTGCCGAGCGACGCATGCTGAGTTTGGGGGTGCTGACCGCGCGACGCTGGTGGCGTACTAGCAGAGCGGTCTCTACTGTGCACCATGGGGGCTGACTGGACCCGTGCTGGCATCCCTATCGAGTACCGTGGGAGCTGATCCGAACGGTGCTGGCGGCGTGCGAGCCGAGTGGCTCCTAATGAGTACCGGGTGAGTTGACTGAACCGGTGCTGGGGTCGTTTCTGTCGAGCCGACACTACTAAGTACCGTGGGAGTTAATCGGACCGGTGCTGATGACGTCCCTGCCGAGTTGCTCTTACCGGGTACCGGGGAGCTGACAAGGCCGGTGCTGGTTGCGTCCCTGTCGAGCGGCCCCTGGTGGGTATCAGTACCATGGGAGTTGACCGGACTGCTGCTGGTGGCGTTTATGCCGAGCGGTTCCTACTCAGTCGCGGGAAAGCTGAGCGGACCGGTGATGGTGGCGTGTCTGCCGAGCGGCTCCCGCTCAATACCGAGGAAACTGATCAGACCGGTGCTGGTGGCGTTCCTGTCGAGTCGTCCTTACTGGGTACCAGGGGAACTGATCAGATCGTTGCTGGTGGTATCCCTGTCGAGCGGTTCCACTGAGTGCCGGGGGAACTGACCAGACCGGTGCTGGTTGCGTCCAAGTCGGGAGGTCCCTGCTGAGTACCGTAGAAGTTGACCGGACTGATGTTGGTTGCGTCCAAGCCGGGAGGCCCCTGCTGAGTACCGTGGAAGTTGACCGGACTGGTGCTGGCCGTGTCCGTGCCGATCGGCCTCTGCTGAGTACCGGGGTGAGCTGACTTCACGCGTGTTGATGGCGTCTCTGCTGAACCACCGCTACTGGGTACAGTGGGAGTTTATTGGACCGGTACTGGTGACGTTCCTGGCGAGCCGCCGCCACTGAGTACCGTGGAAGCTGACCAGAACGGTGCTGGTGGTGTACGAGCCGAGCGGCTCCTACTGAATACCGTGGGAGCTAACTGGGCCAGTGCCGGTGGCGTTTCTGTCGAGCCGCCACTTCTGGGTACTGGGGAAGATGACCGGACCGGTGCTGGTGGCGTCTCTGCTGAACGGCCCTTACTGAGTACCGGTGGAGCTGATCGGCGGATGTTGGTGGCTATCGTCCAAGCGTTCTCCATGTGGGGCAGGGCCTGGTCATGCTGATGATGGTAGCGTCACATTATTTCTGTTGTACCGGAGGAGTGTATTTGTCATGTTGCGACGGTTCCAGATATCGAGCAAAACGCCGAGTTCCCGTGTAAACATCAATCTGTCTTTTGGGCATTTGAATCGTACTGCATGCCGATAACCGCTACGAGTAAAGATTCGTAATTGTGAATCAGGAAATCGGACCGGGTGTTGCCGAACTTCGGCTATATGTGCTGAATTTTCACTTATTCGTATTCTATTAACATTGCAATCCGTTTCATAAAAAGTCCGGTTCGAACAATCTTTCAAACAAAACTTGCCATTCTTGACGTTTTCAAACTGCATTTTCTTTGTCTTCCGGCGGTGGTCGCTTCATGATTGCTAATACTAAGCTGAGTTCGTCTATTTGTGTAGCCATTCAGTTAATTTTCAAATCCTAACCTTAAGGGTACACTTGTGTAGATATGAAAATCCCTCGCACGCTTTACTCACGATACATACAAATATATATCACTACATAAAAATATCTCCCGATTTGTAGTTCCCTTTCAAGGTAAAATGAATAGCGATTCGAAACAAGATGTTCATTTGGACGTAATCAGGCATGACACCCTCCCCAAAGACATGTTTTACAAAACAAAATATACATTGCGTTATGAGGTTAGCATATTGTTTCGCGATAAGATCTCTAGGTAATCTCCTTATGCCTCATCAGGAAAGGCCATCTTAACATAGCGATCATAATGGTCATATGTTCACGATCATAATGGTCTTGAAAGTTCAATATTTGCAAGCGAAGATATGGGAGGCCCAACTTCGTCTCGGTACTATCAAAGAATAGTGAATACGTGGATTATAGATAATACTGTGAAAACAAAAGCTGTTTTAGAGAAAGTTGGAATCGAGTGTAAATCCAGTTATGTTTTGGTTTGTAGGTTTATGCCATGCCGTTGGGCCGATCAGTATTGGTCACCTACCGGTGTAACATAATGCTGCCTCAGGTGACGTCGAGTCCTCTCCGCTGGTGCCAATCCATTGCTGCTGACGTGACGAGCAATAGAGGGCCTACTGTTAGACTGTGGGCTACGCTAACGCAGAGAGTTGGAAATATCAGAACACAACAGTCGGGTTTGAGCTTGATCCAGATTAGTCAGGTCCTGCAACGAGCCGCCGCGCCGCCTCGTGACGCGGGCCTTAGCGTTACATGCACGGTGTGATGTGATAATGCAGGACCATTCAACTTATGGATGCGTTCGCGGCATGCGGCCGAGCGAGGTGGTGAAACTGCACGCTCAGGGGCGGACCCAGAAGCCGGGCCGGAGGAAACTTCAGCACAAATCTTCGAGCTAAAAACGCATCAGATTTTCAACATTCGTAGGATCTGCTTGAGACAATATGCATTGAAAAAAATTTCTTAGACTTCGAGAAAATGTAATCTTAGTGCAAAATATAGGCAAGATCGGTTCCTAGAGGGGAGGGGGAGTGGCGGAATGACATCGAACACAGAACATCTTGATTCGTCATCTTGGACAATTATCGGCGTAACAATTCATTACTCCTCCCAACGTTGTCGCACATTAGTCTCTCCCTAGCTTCATTGCCCGCCACGGGGACGGACGTTTACCGGCTGGACTTCATGCAATAGGTGGCATAGCAACTACCGCTTACTTCTCGCTTAACACGCGCACTGGAGGGGGGGAGCCGATTGCGCCGAGCTGCCTGACGGAGCAGTCGGGCGGGCGGCCCGTTTCGGTAACTGGAACAGGTAACTGACCTGATAAAGTGCTGTTATATAGGTGACCTGAGGTCAAATGTCGGGTCTGGCATCTGTATTGCATCATTAGTGATGTCCAAAACATCATTGATGCCCGTTTTGGAGCACTTAAACACAATCACAGCGATCCATAGCAATGACAAGCCAAGCCACGAAAAACAAGAAAATGTTGACAAAGGTGACCTTATTTGACCTTGAAGATACTGACCTAAGGTCATGGAATTTGCACATAATAGAGATCACTATCGTACCCTTCCACTGTTAATTTCGTTCCTCCAGCTTTAATAGGAGCCGAGATCTTAGGGGGGCGGAATCCGCCCCCCCCTCCAGTGCGCGTAATTTTCAGAGGCCCTCCAGGGCGCGTGTTAACCCACCATTAACTGAATAGAGGGAGATATATTTTATTTTGAGGACTGGTCATGCAATTGATGGACATTGGCATATAATATTATTTTGTTTTTGTCACGTTCGTAAGTTAGTTCTTTTATGACTAGTTTAATGATTCATGAGACAGCAACTTATCATCACTTCATCTACCCATGAGCCAATACAGGATCAAGCCAGGTCAACAGCCAGAGTTAGTCTACACTCAACCCGGCCTTTACCGGGGAGGGATGGGGGTTAAAAGATGCCCTGATGACTTGTCGAATATTCGCGATAGCTTGAAAACGCTTCAACATATCTGCGCGAAATTGTCAATAGCTCTCCAATGACCAATTCTACACCCATTGCCAAAGCAAAAACAGCAAGGTCATGAATGGTCAGGCGTGAGTAGCATCAGAGTGAAGTCATTTTGTCAATTTGAGGCAAAAACACATCGGTACACACAAATTGTCATATAAACCGAAAGTATGATGTTTGACGTCGGTGAACGGCAATCCGAAGGCCAGTGGTAGTTACGTAACATGTGATGTCCTTGTATTGTTTTAATCTTGCACTTTGAAATTTTGGCATGCCCAATACAAATTAATAGAAAAGAAATCCCAATAGTTTTACCATTAGATTCGAGCATGGAAACGAGCGCAAAGGAGGTAAATTTGCTGCTAGCACGTAGCTTAGCTGAACAAGTACCGAATTATATTAATGGTCAAATAAGTGTTATTCTAGTAAAGGTATGTGCTGGCAATAAAGTTACCCCATAATTAACTCTTTTCGTCCCTTTCCATAGACGATAATTCATGTAACCTGCCTGGTTCTTAGGCCGTCCACCGAGATAAAGTGAAGGAAGCCTGATAATTGTTTGTTTTTCGTTTTTGGGTGAGCCCCGTCAGGGGGCCATCCGGACCCGTACGACGCACCCAAATGACATTCTGGCTGTCACTTTGGAGTACAAATCTGGAAGAAATAATAGCTACCTTAGAATAAGAAGTGCTTTGTAGGTTGAAAGAGTTCACGGCCATTCCGGGCGCCCGCAGTGCCCATGAACCTGTTTTAACTAAATAGGCACATATTGTTTGCACTTCATTTGCTGCTCGGCACATTAAACACTTACAGAGCATGGAAGGATATAGGGAAGGGGCAAAGGGGGCATGTGCCTCTATCCATGGAAATGTGGCGCCCCTCTGGCCGGAAAAGCGCCCTATACCTTGCAATATACCTTAAGTGAGGCTCGAGAGCACTCGTGATACCCGATTAAATCTCAATACATTGCAACGCAAAGCGTAGACTTGACAAGAAACTGCGTCAGTTAAGCAAGCAAAACACAAGCCCCTCTCATAGCCAAGACTTGGATCGCAGTGCACCACGAACCGACACCAATACTAAGCTAGGTGAACAAAAACCGCTCCATGAAGCCGCTGGTGCCGCAATACAGGTAGAGTGCGCTACAAGCACCATATTCAGCACCAGCTTGGATGCAACCATTACAGACCAGGACGTCTGGGAGGCTGCCGTGTTCTCCTGCTGCAGCCTTATTTGTCTAACCGCTGAAGAATCATCTGGTAGCCCTGCTAATACTCTAGAATATGACAACTGTGGCAACCGCTTGGGAGGTGATGACGTGTGGTATGATGCCAAAATGTGTGATGCTTCTTCTATGTGCATAGGATGCATGAGCAGTGGCTCTGGTTATTGCCCCACCCAGCGCACTACACCACTTGCTCCAGAGCAACGACGTGATACGCTAACCTCTACACCGCCAGACACATTCATAGTTGATAGGTCTAATGATACAACTAAGTTGCTTAATCTCACAGGTCAAGCTATTCCAAATGATGTGTCTGCAATGCTGAGCAAAGGGCCCAATTTCGCTCTCACACGTACCATTAATCGGCATGGAATAAGCCAGGTAGAAATAGGTTTTGAAAGGGGAGCTTTTGCACTACGTTGGAAGGAGGAACTGAACAATAAGCGTGGTCAACAACAGAACTCACAACCAACAAGGACCGATACATCTGCCACACAAAGCATCCACCACCAACAGTCCAACACTGACACTACTCAGGCAGCCAACCACAACGTACCACATTTAGCGCCCAGATTCAGTGATACCACTACTAGGATGGCACCACAAGCTGGTATTGCTGTTGAATCAGCACTTAGAGCATTAAAACGGAAAGTCATCAATATTTTCAAAAACCATCGTACCCAATGTCCGCCAAACCACTCACAGGACGAACTAACGGCTCTCAAAAATTTGCGCAAAGACCCCAACATCATCGTAAAACGCTCGGATAAATGCAAAGGTTTTGTTCTCATGCCACGGGAATCTTATATAGAAAAGGCCTTAAAAATCACCTCACAATATGAACCCATAGGGAAGAACCCGACTAAACGTTTAGAAGCGACTACCAAGAAAATGATTATCGAAACCATGACAGGAAAGATCCCAGACAAAATTGTCAAAGCCATCAAACCAAATTCCTCCCGCACAGCAGAACTATATGGCCTCCCTAAAACCCACAAACCTGACGTGCCCCTTGGACCTATAGTTTCGGCATGTGGCGACCCTTTGGATAAACTGACTTGGTTCCTAGAGAAAATCGTTTCCCAGCTCCCCATCTTTGTACCAGCCCATCTAAAAGACACACTAGATTATCTTACTCAACTTCGTGAACAGTTCCCAAGCGTACTACCGCCAGGAGCTATTGCCTTCACAATAGATGTAGTGAATATTTACGGGAACATACCCACAGCAGAAGCTATTTCTGCTGCCATGAATCTTTTCAGCACTCACCTTGCAAAGATTGAAACGTTCGGACTAAATCTCGATGATATCGAAAAATTGTTGACTCATTGCCTTCCCAACAACTTCGTTCGATTTGGACAAAAATATTACCGGCAACAAAATGGCATAGCTATGGGTAGCCGTATCGCACCATCTTTAGCAGTGATCTTCATGAACGCCATCGAAACATTGCTACTGACCTCAACACCGCATCGACCAGCCATATACCTCAGATATATAGATGACATTTTCGTCACATGGACTTATGGCTCAGACTCTTTAAACACATTTTTTTGCAGATATGAACCGCTTCCATTCCAGGCTAAAATATATCATAGAGAGAAGCGATCAGTCTACTAACGGCCAAATTTCCTTCCTCGACACACTTCTAACGGTCAACAGTGACCGGACCTATACAACAGAACTTTTCATTAAACCGATGGCAGCTCCTATTATCCTCCCATACAAATCGGCCCACCCTATCCAAACTAAACGTTCTGTTCTGTATGCTCAATTGCTGAGAGCAATGCGGCTTAGTTCTGACAAGGCAGCCCAAAAAAGAGGTATCAGAAAAATTGAAAGTCTGTTCCTATCCAATGGCTATTCTCATAGCATGATACAGAAAACAAAATTTCGAGTATTAGCACGCAATGCCAAATGCAGACCGCTCGCGACAAGTCAGCACACACACGATACAAACGCTTCCAGCTCACATAGATCCACAGACACCACATACATCAGTTTACCATTTATCGATGCCAAAGGTAGCTATCTAGCCAAAAAGGTAGCTACAGCCATCACTAGGTCCACACTCTCAATGCGCGTAGCCTGGAAAAGCGGCGAGACACTTTCGGAAGCCATGACTAAATCTGCCCTGGACCCTCCACCATGCCCTGCAGGCACTAGAGCGTGCCAATGCTGCCTGGCTGGTCTTAAAGATAGATGTCACACCAAAAATGTGGTATACAAAATTACGTGTGAGCTTTGCACCTTAGGGACCGCACCCATAACCTATATTGGAGAAACCACACGCATGGTTAGGAACAGATACATGGAACACATCAGAGACGCAAAGAACAAAACGAAAAGCACCCTTTTTGGAGAGCATTTTACCACAAATCACCCAGAAAGCACCATCACTCCAACAACGCTCAGCATCACAATCTTGCGGACTTGTAAAGACTTGGCAGAACTCAAAATTGCAGCATCCATTGAAATCAGGAACCAAAATTCCCCCCTAAACACAATGGTATCATCATGGACCCTTATAAAGCCAGTTCCCTATACAGCATGACACTGTACAGACGCCACCTGCACTCGCCGACTTCACCATGTATGCACCCACGTGTTCACTCACTCACTCACACACTCGTTCATCCACACACGCGAACACTTCGAGAGCACTGACATATCACGGATTTGTGTATATAGAAAGGCATAGGGTAGGTGTATACCGAGGGTGTCTAGGGAAACGACGAACATTTTGGCTCTGTTAGTGTCGCATCACATGCAATTGTTACAATGCCCTTTGTTATGTTGGAATTTAAATACTTGGACTGAGATGATGATTTCGTCAATATTGGTAGACGGCTTACTATATATAGCATGTGCGTAAAATGTCTCTGTATGTGTATTGTCTCCGAAGAAGGGTCACGCCCGAAATATATTAGACCGATTTTTGATCCTATTTTACTTAATAATATGAGCATTTGGTTACTTTTTATAATGATCTTCAATTCAACTATGCTCAACACAGCTCTCCGCAACATTATCAACCATCAATTATCTAAACGTTTGACACAATAAGGTCAATTATCAGTAGGTTCAGGTTAGCTGAATAATTTACATGTAGGCGTAGGTTAGGCTACATCAGCGTACAGCACTTGCAATATACCTGCAATAGGGAGCTGAGGAAACAAGTGCTGCTGTAGGAGAAATAGATGTTCGGCAAGTCGGTTTAAGTACTGGGAGGCAATAAGGACTAGACACAAGTGCTGTAGGAGTGAATGCAAAGGCTCCCTGAAGAAATAAGTGCATATAAGTAGTGCCAACTGTTCCAGTAAGTGTTGCCCCCTTTTATCATGGATGACGGTCAGTCGTGGAAGTAGATCGCTTCAGCTATGCCTCTAGGTAGGTACTTACACATCAGAACGCTTACTCCTAATGAAGCAGTAGTACTTCCTATTCCGACCCTATGCTTACCCTGTTTATACGGTACTTGTTTTGCTTTATGTAGAACCTCTTGACACCGAAACCCACATTTCAAGCACTTATTTTTCCTACTGCATCAGCTATTTCCTCAGACCCTGTTGAAGTTTTATGAAATGTACCATAAATTAACCATGTCAAATCTCAACGTGCAAATCGCATCCTTCTGAACTCTTGGATAATTGATCGCATCTGCCAAAATTTAGTCCATATATCTCAGATCACTGACAAAAAACTTTGGGATAAAAGTCTTGAAGAATACTGCTAGCCTAGGGTAAAAGTGCTCTGCACACTGGCGGATCCAAGGGGCGGGCAGGGGAGCCATGCTCCTCCACCCAGGAGGCCGATTTTTGCCGAGCGATTGCAGTCAGTGAAATATCATTTTCTTCAAGTCTAAGAACATTTTATGACATAAATATTGTCCTAAGCAGATCCGACGACTATTCCCGGTTCAAATCCGATGATTGTTGCGAAACTGGAGAAACGTTTTTGAGTTTGGCCCCAAGCCAGGCTTTTGGGTCCGCCTCTGGCTTTGCATGTGATTAAAGTGCTGCATCAGTGAAATATTAGTGACACAAATCTGCGCATCAAGTTAGATTAAGTGCTCTTTAAGTGAAAAAAATGTGCTGATTATCACTTTACCCCAAAATGTTTTGTGGGGTGGATTTACTGATCAGAGCCAGGCATGGAAATGAAGCCAGGTCATTGGCCTTATCACAGCAGAAACCATAGTATGTTAAAATTATGTTAGTATGTAGTATGTTAGTGCATAGGTTAAAAGTTGGTGAACTAATGCAAAGAGCTGATTCCATAAATTCGGAACTAAAGCCAAAGCCGAGAGTGCAAAAGCTACAAAGTCTAAGTTGGTCGTAGGAAAACGAAAACAAACCTTAGGCATTGACCCATTTTTGGGGTGAGGTAGGGGTGAAAATCCGAGGCAGAAACCATCATCATTGGTGATCATGGTGGGGGGGGGGGGTGTCATGCTCCCCCATCAAAAACCACTAGTTACCTGGATTGAATTTGTCTTGAAATTGAAAACGAAATCGTCTGAAAGTTGTAATTTTAAGTGGTAATGTTCACATAAGCATGCTTTAACACTTTGCATCGTTATTTTTGTGCTTCTTCAAACTCGGCACCTTATCCATTAAGACATTTTTCCGGTAGTCGCCCCAAACGAAATCCTAAATCCTGGCCCTACCAGTGGGTTGTGAGGTATGTCCATACTTAGATTTGTAGGTACCAACTTGCTTTGCATGTGCAGTATTTTTCCACATAATCCAAAGTGCGAAGCTGCAGATTATATTGATATGACAGGCATGATATCTGACTTCAGCCCATAATGGGAAGAATACATTCAATGCAACAAACAACTCAGAGTCAACTGACTCACTTGCATGTCCTTATGAAATTAAGCCTTCAGTGAATGCGTTGTAATCCAGCCTTTAATGTACTTTCCTATCAGCTACCAATTTGGAAATAGTAAGCAGATTGCCAGCACATCTTTTTACTGGAAAAGCAGTAAAAATTGCACAAAAAAATTCCATTATTGTGTTCCAAAGTGGCACAACCAGAATTCCATTTGCGGGATGTCAAACAGGTCAGGATGGGCTACTCCCATATTGGGCTCCCCAAAAACAAAGGCAAATTCATCCGATTCGACTCATTGCATCTCAGTGGGCAGCCTGTGAATAAGTTTCTATGACTTGTCATCTATGGAAAGGAGCGTAAAGTCAATAATGTTGTAAATTGGTTTGCAGGACATATCTTAACTAGAAGAGCACCTGCCATCACTTAATATGCAATCCTACTTGTTGGCACATATTTTACTGACACTGCAACCTTAAGCACTGCCAGAGCACTTTTATAGTAGGATGGTGTGGCTCACCATCGATTCTTCATATCATCAATCCCATGTGATAAAATATAAGTAGATTGAAGTTTGCTTGATAATTTACATTCCTTGGCTATTGCACATGCTTAATAATTTATATGTACCATTTGCTTCAAAGGCCAAGGCGAAGTCGCATTATGGTGGTTTCAGGTGTTCATGAGACAAGTTATTCACACATTTTACTTCCATAAAACAAACATAGAGGGTAGGATAATTGAGGTTATATCAGGCTAGGCTACTTAAGTGGGAACGTCTATAAAACTTTAATTCTTCCATTTTTTCTTACGAAGAAAGTTAGGCTGGTTGACGTTATCTTATGATGTGTGTTTTCAAATGTAACTTTTGAAATTTTTGGTCGATTATTTATAATCTAAAGAATGGGTTACCAACTGCTTGCAAGCCGAAAAGTAAGCATTTCCGACAGAAATGTGTGGTCACATTGTCTTAGTCACGTTCATTACTATGGTATTCAAACATTTCCCCAAAATCTGACCAACACATTGAAGCACAAATTTACGAGAACCATGGACGTTTAGCTTTCCAGATTAAAAAAATAGAGCTTGCAACTTTTAAAGTAACGAATCCAGCCAGCAGATACACACACAAAGTTGAATCCAGAGGCAGAAAGCCACAACGCCGGGGACAGAACAGCAACGGACGAAATCCAAACCCAAGTATAAAGCTCAAGTCAATGTAAAAAATAATGGCTTCATGAAGCCAGACAGCTTCGTCCAAATTCTGATCTGGGCCATATGCTAAGCAGAATCTTTGGAGTGCACTGGCAGATCTAGGGGGCACGGGGAGATGCCAAATATTCAAAACCATAAAGCCCTGCCCTGACTCCACCACCCAAAATGGTACATTATGTCTGGTGATCCCAACATAGGCTGGATCAATGGTGGAAAAGTTGTATTTCTGTAATTACTGTTGTCACACAACTTAGAAGCGTGCTCCAATTAACATGGCAACTGTGGTGGGAATTTCTCTTCGTGATCCATATTCCATACTTTGGAAGGAAATATTTCTGACCTCAATGAAACATCATTTTCCTGATGCTATTCTGTCGTCGGCTCAGTTTTTGTGTGGAACCGCCAGGATGGATTTGATCCGGATGCTCCATGGATTCCTGAAATAAAACATGGCCCTCCCTGGAAGCACGTGTGGATCCAGCCAGTCGATTTACAGGGTGACTTTTGAAAAATCATTTAAAAAAATCCCCAAAATTCCTGCAATCATGGGCGCCGTACACAAGCTTCGGAAGGACGTTGTTGAGGAGGGATCGAACCACAGTCGCATTAGTAGAAAATAGTTCCTTCGGTTGGGGGAGGGGGGGGACGGCTGGGCAAAATACATATTAATCCCTCACTTTGCCTTTGTTGGGGCATGGCCGGAATGGCCCCATGGGTGCGCCATGTCTGGGAGTATTTTACGGTACGTAAAAATCAATATAAATGACACGAAATCAACCCGAGGGGATGTTGAAGCCCAAAGCCGATTTCCACCACACTAGGTTGATTTTCCATTCTTGCCAGTGAGAGAACATTTCTAGGAGCTGGCCCGATAGAGCAAACTTCACCATCATTATTCAGGACAGAATACATGGAGGAAGTTGAGAGATTCACATTGGCTGGGGGCCCACTGAATGGTGTTCTATGCTAAACGGTGGCATTATATGGGAGGGGAGCATGTCAGCTTTGATAGGCGCCATCCCCAGATGTATACAAAGCACGCATATAGCAGGCTCCCCTGGCTGGAATCTGGGAAGTTTCCACCCATGCCCCCAATTCAATCATTTCAAATATTCCCTGTTTTGAAACCGATTCTTTCAATGCACTGCCATTGGCCTTATGCTGAATTTAAGAATCATTTGTGGTTCCAATCCTATGCAACATAAATCCACCGGACATTCCACGAGTGGATCCTATCATTTCCATGGTAAATCTAACTTGGCGCACGTAACTTTGGACGCAAAGCTATCTCAAACTGGCAATGCTCTTCCTCTATATATTGTTTAGAGACTAGAACACAATTTTTTAGAAAAAGACTCACCAAAAATTGTTCGTATCCAGCAGTCAGGACTCAGCACCACCTGAGACAGCACAACAGACTCACCCACAATGCAGTTCCAAATATTTCGTCAGCTGTTGATAGTGCTGCAAGATACGTAGCAATATATTATCTACCAAATGTAAAGTAAGTTGTTGTACAATAATATAGAGTGAAAATAGATCTATAATTTATTTAATTTTATCCACGTACTCAATTCTACATCTTTCCGCAACCGCATCAACGCAGATATATAAAACAAACCTCCCACCACTATTGAGCGAGTGCAGGAGATTCCGTCGGTTTTTTATCACACACGTTAGACGCGGCGATTCGTTAACACACCTTTACACTCCTCACACACAAAACCACATGTTTCGTGAAAATGTAGGACCATCATGAAACTTCGTCACGTGACTTGGACGACGATAAGAATCACATCTGATTGATGAAAAAATAGCGAGGACCGAAAACGGTCCTATGTATTCACCCCCGGTCCTCGGTAGTCCGGGTGTACTCAAATTTGGTCCTCGTTTTTCACGCCTTACAAGTGCACACACACACACACACACACACACACACACACACACACACACACACACACACACACACACACACACACACACACACACACACACACACACACATATATATATATATATATATATACATTACGAACGGACGAACATTGCCGATAACAATTTGCACAAATCGTCACCAGTATGAGGCAGCCAACCACTTCCATTTTTATTTAAATCCTATCTATCCACACTCAGTACATACATTAGTACTCAGTAAATAAATAGCCGTATGCTATCTCTAATGAACAAAGTATATTTCGGCTCCGAGTCTTTGTCAACTCTCTCACAGTTGACAAAGGCTCAGAGCCGAAAAACACTGGTTTCGTTGGTGTTTAGTTGTTTAGTTAACATGAGCATGAAGTTATTCATTTTCGTATTTACTGTAGGCACAATGATCAGTATCGTATACATGCAGTATCGCATCGCTCAGTCTCGCACACATGCCACACTCGTCACCGTACACGCCCGCAATGCCAAGGCGGATGCAAAAGGCGGATATTGTAGCCTCACACTATTTTGCGTTCTGTTAGCCTGGTCAACGAACGCGACGGCATGATTGCAAACGGTCAGTCATGTGAATAGCACGCTTCGTCACAACCAAACAGTTGGGTGACATTCGGTGTTCGGAATCAACTTCTTCATGCAACGTCCACTGACATCATGCTAGGCTGCCATGTTGTGAGGTACGTCCCTCACCCCCACCCTGTGGTTCAGTCAGTGATGACGCATCGCATCGGCATAACATGAATGCCAGTGGAGCGTGGTCATATTCGCTGTGAAAAGCATGAAATTAAGATGTTCATTTCTCAACAGAATTCTCAACAGAAGATTGATGCAGTAGATGAGTTGGTTGGTTCGGCTGCCAGAGTTCCGTCGAGGCTGTGCAGTTACAGTTCTGAGTCGTTTTGGTTGTCTTACATCGGCTCCCTGGCGACTATCTGATGGGGAGGGGTGGTTGCGATACGTAACTATGCAGCTGAACGCATCGCATGGACAGTTCGACTACCAAATGGTCCAACGGTCTCACTTATCTGCAAACTATGGCGAGACATATTACGTGATGCAGCTCTGAATGAAATGCCGACGTAGTGGCAAAGCCCCACACAAGCCCGTCGAAGGCTGTGATGACCGCGAGGGGCGACGTAACCATGAAGTGTACTGAGGTCCGCGTACGTCCCGCAAAGCGCGTGCATGGCCGTATAGCGCATCTCGGTCCGACCAGCAAACATCCCTGGTCGCTGGCGGCTTTTGTGGCACTGCCCGCGCAGATTTGACCTCTGTCGAGATTTGCCGCTGCTGATTTGTGGCTCTCATCGATCGCACGTGACCAGGTCTTCCACGGATCGACAGGTCTTGATTCGGCCGCACTGCAGTTGGCAGTTGGCAATGCGGTTCTGAACAAACTGAACGTCCGATCCGGCCAGTCACCAGTGCGGCAGCCAGTCGCCAGTGCGGCGGCCAGTCGCCAGTGCGGCGGCCAGTCGTCAGTGCGGCGGCGGCAGCGGCGGCGGCGGCGGCGCCGGCGCCCGTTCGCCCCACATCGGGGCGAGCCGCACGCACGAACTGCCACGGCCGGCGAACGGACACCCACGATTTTTAACCGTCAGCAAATCCGCCTCGGCTGCCACCGTCGCGGGTGAAAGGAAGCCCGCCGCTCGGCCCCGGGGGACGACGTCGACAGTCAGAATGAGACTTGGGCCGCGACTGTGGTGCGCCGTGCTCGCGTTGAGATGATTCGCTCCAGAGAAAAGCTGCTGTGTGTAATGTGGTGCAGAGTCCGGGAACTAAGGTGGCCACACGATGGCGTGATGCGTGCGGTAGCCGTCAAGAGCGTGGACATGTCGCTTATGAGCGCCGTTGACAAGACTCACGATCATACTTAAATACAAACTAAATGCTTGCGCAAGCTACATCTTTGGAATCATGGACATAAATGAATGGCCCCAAAAGCCATGTAGCCTGATATGACAACATGATGCTTTGCTAAGAAGAAAATAGTACGAATTATTGCTGGAGTGGCTTTGTGGACCAGGCCCCTATGCTAAGCAAAGCTTGTTGTGAGAGCCCTGGACCCACCACGGGATCTGTGAATTCTAGTTCAACAGCAGAATGTTGACCTGGAGTTTCCGTGCCGCTAATGTACCGATGCAGCTGCTCCGGTGCCGCGTGCCCGGCCTTCATCGGGCCAGCTGCCAACTGACTCTGCAGCCGGAGGCTTCACCAGCGCTTGAAACGACTCGAACCCTGTTTTGCCAGCACATGGGAGACCCACGCAGTCCGCCGCTCTAACCAGCTGAGCTGTCGGGGCGGCATGTTGACAAGGAACGTGCGAGTATATACAGCCAAGTCATCCCGCATCAGACGTGACGGGTGGCTCTCTTCTCCTCTTCTCATCTCTTCATTTTATGAACGCGTGACTTCATCATTTGTTTCAAGAATAACGGACATTAAACGTGCCTATGAGAAAATGTTCGTGTTTGTTTGCCATTTTAACAAAGCACAGGAAAAGGACGTTTTGGCCGAGAAATAGAAACATTTGCACGATGACCATGCTTATAATCCAAAATAGCTTGTTGCATCTGGTGCTGTCCCATATGCAACCAGGTGCGTCATTTTGCATAATTTTGACGAAACACACACACAACTTCAATGTTCATTCTCCCAGTTCCCCTCCTCCAACGGTGGCAGTCTTCCTTAGCAACTTGAATTATTGAGCCAGTCTTGACCCACCAAGCTCTGCCTCCGACGCCTCCGAATTTTGCTGAGTACACCATACCTTCTTAATGGGAAGTGCCAAAAACTACTAGACCTGAAGAACGTCCCATACACAAGGCATAATCGCAGCTCGCTCCATCATTTGCGTAGAAAACGACGCCATACCAGCACAGCCAGCGTTGAAGTGACCACATTGAGCGGAATTTATAAGGTAGAACATGAGTTGCTTGCGGGAAATCCGCGCAATAACCAGCAGCCAGCGGCTCATAGCATGCATTTTGGTCTGGAGCGTAACTTTGCAGGGATAATTCGCCCGATCTGATGCAGTGGTACGTGACAAAGAGTCACAAGGCCTCGAACTTCACTGACTGCGAGTGAACTTTCCTAATCAGAAGTGGTGCATCGATACCACTAGACATACTTCCCTGTGCAGATACTTGGTCCCCGCTGCACCTCGGAGGGGAAGGTGGGTCGATCTATCCCACGGATCTCTGAGCTCAATTCCGAGCCGTGTGATGTCGGCGCGCAATCAGTGTGTTGCTGAGCCAGCATAGTTCGTCGATACGGCTCACGGTGGACACAACTGAGAATGGCAGCAATATGTCGATAATTTGATGGGAAGACGATGAACTTGAAGCTGGTTGCGAACGTTTTGGTCCGGGTTACACCGAGCCTGTCCTGTAGGGCTACCGCAGGGCGACTGTCGCCATGCCACAGTGGCGACTGTCGCCCTGGCGCAGTGGCTACTGTCGCCATGGTGCTGGGATGAGATGCTTCCAGGTGCGGAGGCACGGACAGTGGCGACTTGTGCAGGTGTTGATTGGGATACGAAGGGTTGAGTCTGTGCTGCGAATTTAACATTCAAGTGTGGTTGCTGTAGGGCATGTACTGTGTGCCCCACATACTTGCAAGTCTATCTATAAAAAGTACATTACAAGTCAGAGCAGGGAGTTGTGTTGACCTTCCCAGAGATGCGGACATGGGCTGGAATATATTGATGTTATAGGATCCAGCTCAAGCACTGGTTGACGGCCATTTCGTGGTGGTGAACATCGTTATAATTTCCAAGCCATACGAAGACTGTCGAACTGGTGGCATCATGTGGGTCAAATAAATTACACATTGCAAATGTATACGCGCCTCACGGTAGGTGAAGCATTTTGAATGGGAGAAGGGGTGAATGAAAATTACCCTGGGGGAGCTTAGGGAATGGGTGAAGTGAAGCCACAGGCATGCATGAATAACAAGGTGCAACATGTTTTCCAACTTGTTTGTGGGATGTGAGGGCATTGGAACACATGTCGGGAGAAAAGCTGACCTGGAAATACTGAACAAAGCTGACATGGACATCGGAGGGAGTACGAGCGCGCGGCGATGATGCAAAGAGCTGAGTTGAAATACGCTCACATTATTGAGGGTATAAACGACCTGGCAAGAAGCAAGCTGCAGTTGATGGGAGGAGCTGATCGGAACTCACCATGGTTCATGGAGGGAGCTGTGGAGCTGGTCAGTGCTCGTCGGTAGGCAGCGCTGTTCACCGTCAGCTTCCGCACGTTCTTCTCGGGATGGAAGACGATGATGTACACCTTGGGCGCGTACAGGCAGATGAGCGCCACTGATGCCGACAAGCTGATGGCCACGCACAGTGTGGTGATCTGTACCTGAAACGTACCGGAACACAAGGTCGTACACTGATGGCCACGCACAGTGTGGTGATCTGTATCTGCAACGTACCGGAACACAAGGTCGTACACTGATGGCCACGCACAGTGTGGTGATCTGTACCTGAAACGTACCGGAACACAAGGTTGTACACTGATGGCCACGCATAGTGTGGTGATCTGTACCTGCAACGTACCGGAACACAAGGTCGTACACTCATAGCCACGCATTGTGATGATAGGTACCTGTAGCGTACTGGAGCACAAGGTCGTACACCTATGGCCACGCACAGTGGGTTAATCTGTACCTACAACGTACTGGAACACAAGGAGGTACACTGATGGATATAAACAGTGTGGTGATCTGTACCTACAACGTTGCGGAGCACGAGAACGTACACGGTTGGCCACACACTGTGTGGTGATTTGCACCTGTAACGTTCCGGAACCCAAGGACGTACGGCTACGCACAGTGCGATGATCTGTGTCTGCAACGAACCGGAGCACAAGTTCGTTCACTCCTGCCAACACCTCGAAATAAAGGGTGATATTATAGATGCATTAAGGACTTTTGTCTGCCATCATAGCAGGATACCAGGCGTTCTACAACCTGAACCACGGACCGCGTCTACCGTGTGGGTGCGGCGCTGCTGTGTTAACGCACAACGTCACTCCACTAACGTACGCGACGAGCTGCACATCCAAGCATACGAATGCGTTCAGCAGTCCGGTGCGCCGTAATTTGTCTTGCAGTATCACCGTATGCATGTCCACGTGTTCGTTGGTCAAATGAGATGACTGCACTAACATTGTCTCATCTCGTGCCTGTGACCGTCAAACCCTGCACGGAATTTCCATTGTGACATCACCTGGCGCATGCAGATACGTGAGTGCTGATATCTGGCGCATGCAGATACGTTGAGTGCTGATATCCGAGAATGCGCTAAATATGTTTCGTGTATCGAGGCAGTATTGAGAAGTGCATATGACATGCTGCTGCTCCGAGTATCAGCTACACTGTGACTTCAAAACAATACATAGACGATCTCTTTTTGTTCCAACCGTGTTTGTACAAGTCGCACATTGAAGAGCGGCGGAGGTCCTCACTGCGGTAAAGCATTGTTCAGCAGCATTCAACCATCTAACATGTTCTATTGACGTAGCATGTCTGACAGAGCTGAGGATATGTGTCAATCGAGGTGTCGTTTTCAGGGACACCTCAACCAGCTCTCTTATTTGTTCATTGACAGGGAAGCACGACAGCAACAAATCAACTTTGCGACGGCTCTCAATTTATCTGACATATTGGTCTCGTCAATCAATGACACGCACGCCACTTGTGTTCAGTAGCGAATCACACTGATGCAATTCCCATCCCCGTCATTCTCTTGACACCATAAACAGGGGAAGCCGGACCATCGTCGCTACGCTCACAATACGTCGTCGTGATGGTGATCGGGCGCGACCTCTGCCAACTCCGCTCGTTCCCATTGACCACTTGTGCGGCGGCGGATCGCGCCAACCCTCCAGGAGTCGCTTCAACCCGTGGTGGTCGGGCGTGTAATGGCTTCGGCGCACACCACACTTGTGCACACGGTCGCGTGACTGAGGTCATGCGGGTCATGATCTGCATGACCTCAGTATGCCCGACGGTATGCACAGTGACGTCATCTGAAGTGACGTCGGCCCCGCTTAGACCTTAGCTTATAAGCCTATGGCACACCAAGGACACGCCATCCGAACATCGTTTTGCGTGTACATCGATTGCCAGCTTGCGTCGTAAGCGGGTGTCAGGAATATCGCATTTACGTTGATGGTACGAGATGTAGGCATAAGTTCGTTGCCACTCAAGATGGGCACAAGCCAAGATGGAACCTGCAGCTCCCGTGGCGTGATGTGCAATGCTCCAAACTTTGAAATGTATGTCTCCCTGTACCAGAGCTATGTCATTGGCTTCCCCGTACCAGAGACATGTCACATACTGTCCTGTACTAGATGCATGTCACATGTTGCCCTGTGTCAGAACCATGTCATTGGCTACCCTGCACCAGAGCCATGTCACATGCTGCCCTGTACCAAAGTCATGTGCCATGTTACCCTGTATCAGCGACATATCGCGTATTATCTGCACCAGAGCCAGGTGACATGTTGCGCTGCAACCTCCGGGGGCGGTGCCCATGTCCCCAGCAGAGTCGCTCCCAAACAGCAGAGTCGCTCCCAAACGCTTCAAAAGCCTATCATGTCAAGCCGCTGCAGGGCGCTGCAGCGACTATCAAGCCGCTGCAGGGCGCCTCCGATTGCGGGTCAGATCCATTCAGGGAGAAACCCGGCTGAGCCGCATTTGATCGAAATGCTGGTCCAGAGTCCAGGACAAAAGAAATCCAGTCGCCCAGTCAGATGCGAATGTTTTCGGTGAGTAGATGCGTCAATGGGTTGCTGGCGGACGCTTAACGTCTGGCACCGTCTGGCATTGTCTGGCATCGTCTGGCATCCGGCTCTGCGTCTGGCATCGTCCGTTGTGACAACATGTTGGGGCGCAAGCGATCGACGGACTGCGCTACCATTGTGCCACTGTGTTTGCTGTGTCGATTCGTGATCGCTGATGCTATGCTGTATGACGACCAGTTCGATCGCTTGAATGGATGGCCGAACCAGTGGATTATATCACAATGAATCGATATTAGGAATACAACGGGGGCTACAAGTTGAAATTGCTACGTCAGTACACAAGCACCTTGGGTGGGTTATCGGATGGAGGATAGTGCCATACCAAACTGAAACGTCTCTGACCGATCGACGAAAGAGCAGTGTGATGAAGATCATCTGGGATGGCGTGGGTTAGATTTGATTATTAGCGTATTCTGCATATGCGCACGTGCACAGCAAGCTTCTAAGCAGTTCGAAGTTGATAGGACGGGAGCTTGTGAGTGAAATGAGATGCGATCATCAAATCATGTCATATCCATATGTGATTATAGCATCACATATTGTCATGGAAAGGTAGACTGATAACGATGGCATTGTATGCAGTTGTTAGGAAGCAGCCTCACATTTCCGATAGTTGCCAAACCAATCAATTGCGTGACACCTGAGCTTTCTCTTCAATGCAGAACACGGCTTGTACCCAGCTTCGCCGACAGTTGATGACCCAGCCCAGGCTATCAACAAGGGAATGCTTGTCGGAGTTCTGGTGGTGTGAGTCTGCTGAGGGTAGTATCCGTGACGGGCGTGGGTCTGCTGACGGTAGTTTCCATGACGGGTGAGTCTTCTGACGGTAGTCTCCGTGATGGAGGTGTCCAGGCTCACGGCTGCGACATCGCCCCGCCCTCTCCCCTCCCACCCAAGGCCAGTCACGCGATATAACGGCCTGGCAGCGCACAAATAGCAATGTTTCGTACATGAAGAAAGTTTGGCATGTTTTTCATTTTGGCGTGCTCCACAGCACTTGCGATTCATAATTAACAAGAATGCACTCCGAATAATGCGCCTTGACCGGAAATGTATGCGTAGAGAATATTCACAGCAAATAATGCATCACGCACTCCACAACTGCATATTCACCAGTGCACAGGCGATGAGCGGCCATCACCACATGCACGGCAATATAGTGCATGCAGGCAAACTTCTGAGTCCAGGGAAGCGTCAATCAATTCCAAGTACGTCGTATTAGAATATAACTCAAACTGAATAAGAGTGAGACCATTTGCTGCCCTCCACCCCCGCCATGTAAGCACAATGTTCGAGATGGCTCTCAGAAAATGCACCGTCGCTCAGGAGACGCTACCAAAGCGGGGAATGAGGCAATCCCGAACGCCGTCGTCGGAGGACCATCGGCACACGACGGGGCGCCCAGAGGTGCCAAGTAAGTAAACATATTTGTGGAGGTGGGAGCCAGCGCAGTGCCACACGTGCAGCGCACTAATGCTGGGAGCCGCAGCTGGCGACCACCTGACGTGAGCAATAGCGGCGTCACGCTGGGCAAATTCCGGCCGCCGACTGCCGACTGGCCTCCGTCTGAATGGTGCCACGGCAGTGCGATAACTGCTCAGGCTAATAATGTGTCCTTGTCGACTTCTACCAGACTGCGCTTGTCAACACTCAGTCTGGTGAGGCCGTACTGCGTGGTACTTCACCAATCGTAACTGATGTGGTGGATTATATTATCGCTACACGATTACTTCACTCTCACGAAGCTATTACCGGAATATTTATGTTTAGGCATTTTTCATATTGGTACCATTTCCAGCACGTTTAATGTGATGCTGCCAGTTTCACGCAGCGCACTACCGATGCATGTTAATGCATTCAGTCAGCTTCCCGCCCTATTCTTTAGTCTGGATGCCTAGCTCGCAATAACACTAACTAATGGTCCATGGGAACATTTTGAATCTATGTAGATTTCTCAACGTAGCTAAAGTACTGGAGCAAAACATGGTTAATCAATTGGTTCCTGGGACCCCTAGTCTGATCACTCCCGTCTTGATGTAGCGGATTAACTTGCCCTGCGGAACGGTGGAAGGCCACCGATCAGCTATCATCCTCCTCCCTCCGTCTCGATTGTATGGAATAGCCGACGAACTGGGCACTGTGGGCAAACAGCAGCACAGTGAACTTGAAATGGGTGCATTTGCAAAATCAATTTAATTTCTTTGAACTCCTTGACCCAAAGTGAGTGAAGTCACTGACCACTTTACAGCTACTTTATGCCTATTGTCACTGATGACACCAATTGTCATAGTGGACAATGAAGGCACTATTCCGCTTTCCTCATTCTCTCCTTTCTCTTCGCAATGATGTCAAATACGGATCCCACAATTCGTACATGTAACAACTGGAACAAGTAGGTTAAAATGCTTAAGTTGTATTAATTGGAGAATCTACACTGGGGAAAGGTAAACCGGTGAAAGATGAACCGTTCATTCATATCGTTTTGAAAGGTGGCATACCTTCCGATATTTGACAACCACACATTGTTTCAAACATGGTGTTCCCGTCTGCTAAGGTTCCGGTCCAGGTTAGGTCACGACCTCGTTTCAAAGAAGTTTCTGATGGGCTTACATTCAATCATCTTGCATAAGCAAACCATACCAGATGTAGTTCAAATGCTGTATGAGTGCATAGACAAAGGATTACACATGAAGCACCAAAATTAAACCACAAATATGTCCTCAGATAAAATTAAACCACAAATATGTCCTCAGATAAAATTCGACGCAAATGAACATTTAAATAAGAATTATACTTGCGATAACTTCTTGATCAATCAATATTTAAAAACATCATCATGTATAATGAGGCATTATGTCCTCGAATTGAATTTCAAGTTGTTTTCAGTCCATACCAGGTACCGTCAAGTCCCATCAATGTCAGGACAATATCAGTAAATCAGGTATCTGATCCGTCCCAAGGGTGCATGTATCCCAGGTGCCCTGGAGACTAATGTATGGCTGGTGCCTACTAAGGATGACTAAATCAGGATAATGTTGTACGTCGGTTTGATTTCTCATGTGATTTTAATATCCAGGTGCGAGTTGACAATTTGAACCGCTTTGCTTAGCATTCGCTTTCTTAGACCCTCAAGGGTAGAAATAAATTGTCTTGCTTTGGTGACACTTATATCCTTTCTCTGAGCGCCATCTGGCTCAAACATTGCATCATCAAAAGAGCATTCACATATATCTCGGCATTTCAGAGTGACTTTGTGTGACATTATCGGTGACCGTGACTTTGACCCACATATCAGTGTGCACTAAATGCTTAGTTTTCATGTCGTCGGTATCCAAGCGCGAAATCGCATTTGTTTCGCGACCAGAGTCCGAAAACTACGATTCATTGGGTGACTAACTGTTCCCCGACATTAACCTGCTTGACCTGATCTGGAAAGCCAGCCAAATATATGGCGAAAAATGCTTCAAATGAAAATGAACGTTCAAGTATTTAGCTATATCAAGCGGCTTATCTCATCTCTCTATCCTGCTTAGAATAAAAATTATTTGCCGCTTCAATTGACTGCACATTGCATTGCGCCTGTAGGAGGAATGGGGGAGGAGTCACCGTGAGCGTTGATGTGAGGTCGGTGTCGCGTATTCGCGCCCAATCTCAAGCACCTGTTGGGCGGTTTTCACCGCACGAGCTGTATGGATGGGCACAATGAACAGCCGCCAACGCACATCGGGGCTGGTGAGGGATTAGTAGCCCAGTTCAGATTTTCATAGGCGAGAGGTTTATTATTTCTAAGAAATTAAGCAATTATACAATGACCACCGGTTAAAGTCACATATTTGACCATGTTCCAGGCGGTAGCTCAAACTGAAGCGCACTTTAAAAGCAAACTTGAGCAAAAAACTGACTTCAACAAAAGCAAGCTTTTACCAGAAAGAAACAACCAAACAACAAAGCAAACCAGGACGGCCTTAGCTGACGCAGCCGTGTTTAGGCACTATCAGTGAAGGGGAAGGCCAGTTAGCCGCCGTGGTCCTGACCCAGACCAGCGTGCCGGCGCCGGCCGGTGAGTGGGGCGGGTCGTTACCGCCGCCAGGTCGGCCATCAGCGCGACATCGCCGGCCCTGTGGGAGTCGGGTCAGCCGATGTCGGGCGTTACCAGAGTGGCGCCACCGACCGACGTCGGTAATTAGCCGGCGGCGCGCGCCACCTCAGTGCGGTGCTGTCGTGCCTCGGCATTATTCCGGCCGTGCCAAGTACTGCCGCCGGCGGTCGGCGTCGTCACAGTAATGCATGCGTCGCAGGCATTCGGTGAAATCTGGAATGTTATGAAATGCCGGCAGATGACGGAATAATCCAGCGATCATTACAGCATTTGCCTGCAGATTTTAGGCACTTCATGTATTGCCCGGGTGTGTCCAGGTAAATGCCGTAAGCTGATTGAGACTGTATGTTCGCAATACTTATATAAAAATGTAATGACATGTCTAATAAGCTGGTGGTGGTGATGTAGCGAAGGAGTGGAAAGGCAATCAAGGTTTGGCGGATGCAAATAAGTGCACATATCGGCTCTATGGCGGCGCCAATTGTATGTTGTTTTTTAATCGAAAGTCCCCCAGTGTCAGCACCTAGTTCCTCCTTTAGCATCCTCCATTAATGTTAACGGTATTACTGTAGGACTCTGTTAGATAAGAGTCTGTAAGGAGGCTGGTTCGCCACCTCTTTAAGATCTCGGAATTTATTGGGCCGATTTCGAAATTGAATGGCTCAAGCGAATTGTACTGGTCTAATGTACATTTTTACGATGTCAAAATAACAAATTGTTTGCAATGGTGAACTTAGAAGGCAAAAGTGGGGAAAGTAATGAAAACTATTTGGGGCTGTGTTCGTGTTTTACATCGCTAAAATTGTGCATGATTTGGTGTAATTAACTGTTAATGGTCCAAAGCACCGTTGGATGTCCATATACGTACATATAGAACAGTCAACGGCGGAGACCGGAGGACGTTAAAGACGCTAAAGCGCGGCCGATATCATCTGTTGTTCATTGCTGGCATTTCTTCGCAGCCAGTGCCAAAACTACCCATTGCATTGTCATTCTTGCAATATGTCAATGCTTTCCGTGAGGATTTTGATCAGAGGCGTCACCAGAAGATTTTACTATGAAGAACCCTGAACAGGGATGGATCCAGGAAATTTCATATCGGAAATATTTTCCTCGTAGGAACTAAGTTGGAAACTTCATTGACTGCACCGGTGGGGAAGGGAGGGGGATGCAATCGAGCACACTGAGGGCACCTTTCGTCTCAAAGGAATCGCTCAGGTTGGTGTCCTAAGTACCTCTCCATCCCCTCATAGATCCGCCAGATGGAAAACTCCTGGCCCCGCCACTGTTTGTGGTGTATAATAATCGTGTGTCCTAAATTCACTATTCCCCTCCTTGATCCGTTATTGGCAAAATGTCGCCCTTGCAGCGTCGTTGTTTGCAGTGGTTTTAATTGGGTACGTCCTGAATTCTTCTCGTCATCTCCTGGATCTCACATTGGGAAATGTCTGTCTACTCCACTGCTTGTGATGCATTAGTACCGTTTCCCTGCTCTACCCTCCCAACTTGTCTACTCCACTGCTTGTGATGCATTAGTACCGTTTCCCTGCTCTACCCTCCCAACTTGTATCCACTGCTTGTGGCATAGTTTCCCTGTCCACCCTCCCAACTTGTCTACTCCACTGCTTGTGATGCATTAGTACCGTTTCCCTGCTCCACCTACCACCCTCCCAACTTGTCTACTCCACTGCTTGTGATGCATTAGTACCGTTTCCCTGCTCCACCCTCCCAACTTGTCTACTCCACTGCTTGTGATGCATTAGTACCGTTTCCTGCTCTACCCTCCCAACTTGTCTCCTGCTTGTGTGCATTAGTACCGTTTCCTGCTCACCCTCCCAATTTCTCTCCACTGCTTGTGATGCATTAGTACCGTTTCCCTGCTCCACCCTCCCAACTTGTCTACTCCACTGCTTGTGATGCATTAGTACCGTTTCCCTGCTCTACCCTCCCAACTTGTCTACTCCACTGCTTGTGATGCATTAGTACCTTTCTCCACTGCTTGTGATGCATTAGTACCGTTTCCTGCTCCACCCTCCCAACTTGTCTACTCCACTTGTGTTGTGATGATGTACCGTTTCCTGCTCCACCCTCCCAACTTGTCTACTCCACTGCTTGTGATGCATTAGTACCGTTTCCCTGCTCCACCCTCCCAACTTGTCTACTCCACTGCTTGTGATGCATTAGTACCGTTTCCCTGCTCCACCCTCCCAACTTGTCTACTCCACTGCTTGTGATGCATTAGTACCGTTTCCCTGCTCCACCCTCCCAACTTGTCTACTCCACTGCTTGTGATGCATTAGTACCGTTTCCCTGCTCCACCCTCCCAACTTGTCTACTCCACTGCTTGTGATGCATTAGTACCGTTTCCCTGCTCCACCCTCCCAACTTGTCTACTCCACTGCTTGTGATGCATTAGTACCGTTTCCCTGCTCCACCCTCCCAACTTGTCTACTCCACTGCTTGTGATGCATTAGTACCGTTTCCCTGCTCCACCCTCCCAACTTGTCTACTCCACTGCTTGTGATGCATTAGTACCGTTTCCCTGCTCCACCCTCCCAACTTGTCTACTCCACTGCTTGTGATGCATTAGTACCGTTTCCCTGCTCCACCCTCCCAACTTGTCTACTCCACTGCTTGTGATGCATTAGTACCGTTTCCCTGCTCCACCCTCCCAACTTGTCTACTCCACTTGTCTTCACTCCCACTGCTTGTGATGCATTAGTACCGTTTCCCTGCTCCACCCTCCCAACTTGTCTACTCCACTGCTTGTGATGCATTAGTACCGTTTCCCCTGCTCTACCCTCCCAACTTGTCTACTCCACTGCTTGTGATGCATTAGTACCGTTTCCCTGCTCTACCCTCCCAACTTGTCTACTCCACTGCTTGTGATGCATTAGTACCGTTTCCCTGCTCCACCCTCCCAACTTGTCTACTCCACTGCTTGTGATGCATTAGTACCGTTTCCCTGCTCCACCCTCCCAACTTGTCTACTCCACTGCTTGTGATGCATTAGTACCGTTTCCCTGCTCCACCCTCCCAACTTGTCTACTCCACTGCTTGTGATGCATTAGTACCGTTTCCCTGCTCCACCCTCCCAACTTGTCTACTCCACTGCTTGTGATGCATTAGTACCGTTTCCCTGCTCCACCCTCCCAACTTGTCTACTCCACTGCTTGTGATGCATTAGTACCGTTTCCCTGCTCCACCCTCCCAACTTGTCTACTCCACTGCTTGTGATGCATTAGTACCGTTTCCCTGCTCCACCCTCCCAACTTGTCTACTCCACTGCTTGTGATGCATTAGTACCGTTTCCCTCTCCCCCCCCCCCAATTTGTCTCTCACTGTTGTGTGATCAGTACCGTTTCCCTGCTCCACCCTCCCAACTTGTCTACTCCACTGCTTGTGATGCATTAGTACCGTTTCCCTGCTCCACCCTCCCAACTTGTCTACTCCACTGCTTGTGATGCATCAGTACCGTTTCCCTGCTCCACCCTCCCAACTTGTCTACTCCACTGCTTGTGATGCATCAGTACCGTTTCCCTGCTCCACCCTCCCAACTTGTCTACTCCACTGCTTGTGATGCATCAGTACCGTTTCCCTGCTCCACCCTCCCAACTTGTCTACTCCACTGCTTGTGATGCATCAGTACCGTTTCCCTGCTCCACCCTCCCAACTTGTCTACTCCACTGCTTGTGATGCATCAGTACCGTTTCCCTGCTCCACCCTCCCAACTTTCCGACGGCACCGTAAATCATACCGCTTTGACTTTGAGAAAACCGGCGACTTGTTGCAAATCTCTCCATCCCCTGGATCCGCCCATATTATGATTTGGCAAAAAATAGGCACTTCCGTAGGAAATCAAGGTAGTATGAGCAGTTTAATTGCAAATTATAATAACCTGAGCAGTAAAACAATGCAATTATTCAGATGCACGAGCTGTTCCTACGCTTTCGCAAAACTCGTCAGAGGTGCTTCTCAATATTTGCCCCTGGAGCTGCCTCTGATATAGATACGAATCTAAAATTTTGGGATCATGCATACAAGTGAAAGTTAAGAAAAGCCTACAAGTCTCACGCTCCTATCACAAATGGTTAGGTAACGGGAAGCGAAAAACCATAGGGAGAAGCGGAATCTGCCCCCCCCCCCTTCCATACCGAAATGGGGATAAATCGCCCTCCCTTCTTGGTACCAGTCTCGATCCGCGCATGTGGATCTCGTGCAGAAGCGCAGATTCAGCACCATCCCGCCGTCAGCAGATATCAGTGGGCTGATCGCTACCTTCCCGCGGCAGTTCGCGGGGCTAAATCCTTTATGTATGTGCTGTATCCGGCATGACGGAAGCGTAAAATCGTGAATAAGTTATCCAGGAGCATCACAGTCCAACCTGGTGGGGTCGAGTCACTTAACATCAACCTGCTCGGCATCCACTCTATATGGCACTGCCTCAAATTTTGCTCTCTTTCACAGTGGTATAAAAGTGTATGCAATGTAGAACTTGTTGCCTAATTATTTTACACGAACCTACCTGTTTAAATATTTTTAGAATAATTTAGAAACAATCTGTATCACGGGACATTCAACAAACTGCTCAAGGATCCAGACATTTCATGAAAGACCTATGCGAATGGTATAACCATACTGCTACATGCATCATACGGCATGTGCCTGAACACCGATGGATATTCCGTGCAATGCGTACCATTTACAGGCAAATGCAATTGCATAGTGCAATGAGAGCGATCGTTGCCGGCATGCGTAATTCATTTGTAGACACTTCATGAAAAGCCAAGGCATTTCATGAATTGCCGAATTTCAGGAAATGTCTGTGACACGCACATGCACCTCACTTCCCACCGTCCGAATATTGGAGAGCAAGGGAGCTTCCAATTCAGCTAGCTGCGGTTTTCTGTACGTATCCAGCACCTTTGGACAGCCTCGCTGGATGCAATGACAATGGAAAGGAAGTTACTTTCTACGACATACGACACCTATCAAATGCTGACTGCATTTGAAGAACTGCGGGTTCCAAAGCCGTCACTAACAGAGGTAACGAAATGCCCTTGGTTGTACCAAGGAATACAAGCAAACTGTCACCTTGATATTCGTTTCATGTTCAAAGGGAGGGACGCTATGGCCACATCATCAGGAGGAGAAGATGCAAATATTTTCGATCGCAGGGTATGGGGAGGTGCCATGCCATTTCGAACTGGTGACAATGATTAGGTTTATAGTGAATGTTATTCGCTCCCAATATAGGGCAATACCACAGGTATTGCCCTATATTAGTAGTATTATTAGTATAATAAGTAATTATTTATGACAAAAGTTTTGTCATAAACTTTGCGTGTCATAATTACTTATTGACACGCACTGGCATCTTCGGCACCAGCGCCCATTGACCACAGCTGATGTCGCTTTCCACGCAATACCTGCTTGCAATAAGCAGCATCGCCGTCCTCAGCACTGGACCTGACAACATCTAGTAATCAAATCTGGGAGCCATATAACTTTGAGAACTAAACTAGCCGCCCTCCGTAAATCCCTAAACTTGGGAAGTTTTGCATTTACCATTGATATTAGGGATATGCTTGATAACAGCAGAGCTTGTGTGCGTTATATTAGTCTAATAAAATGCCATCGAACTGCTTCGTATCTGGCCATACTCAGCGCATAATTGCTTCCAACTGGAAATGTGTGCATTCAAGAACAATACGCGGATCTCAGAAGGTTGAAACCTTTGAAGAGAAACGTCTGCTGTATAGCACGATGCTCATCATGTTGCCGACACGCTGATGCGATTAATATGGGATAAAGTGAGAAATGTCTCATACCTGCCTCCTGAGTTTCAGTAAATATCCCAACCTGTCACTTGCCACGTGACTTAGTAGCGCGATATCTAACCTCGGCTCACGTGTCACAAGACGGATAGCCGGAATACCCGGAACGGCACTGCAGAGTTACTCATCCGACGTCATCAAGCTGACGCCGAGGCATTCGACGTCATCCGACGCCATCAAACTGACGTCGAGGCATTCACGCCGCAAAACTGGCGGCGGATCTTCGTGGAGCGGGCGCAGCGGAAGGACCCATCCGCTGAGTCATTTATCAGCATTTTGGCAACGTTGTCAGCATCCAAGAAGTCGATCGTGGCCTGGGGCTGTATTTGTGTTGACAGCGGCAATAATCGAGTATCCATTGTGCCTGAAAACGGGGCAACGTTCATCGGCTGGTCGCCGCGAACTCACCTCGAACGAGTTTCCCGTGCCGAAGTAGATGGGCACGAACGCCAGCCAGACAATGCACGTGGTGTACATGGTGAAGGCGATGAACTTGGTCTCGTTGAAGTTCTCCGGCACCTTGCGCGCCTTCACCGCGTACACGGTGCAGACGACGATGAGCACCATGTTGTAGACGAGCGAGACGAGGAAGGAGGAGTCGTTGATGCGGCACTGGAGCACCACCTGGCGCCGGTCGGGGTAGTGAGCGCGCTCGGCCGGTGGCTCCACCACCAGCCACACTGCGGTGGCCACCAACTGCACGCTGATTAGCAGCGCCGCGATCACGATCTGCGACTTGGGACTGATGAAGCTCGGCCGTTTGGCAGACCGCGACGCCGAGTCGAAGATGCGCGAGATGCGGTTGGTCTTGGTGAACAGGGCGCTGTAGATGAAGGCGAAGCCGAGCCCGACGCCGACGCGCTGCAGCGCGCACGCCACCGCGCTCGGCTTGGTGAGCAGCAGGAAGGTGTTGAGGTAGCAGATGAGGATGCCGACCAGCAGCATGTAGCTGAGCTCGCGTCCCGACGCCTTGACGATCGGCGTGTCGTCGTGCCGGAGGAACAGCAGGATCACCAACAGCGTCAGCGCTATCCCTGGCGACACCCAGACAGTCACGTTAGCCACGATACGCAGCACCACAAGCTGGAAGCTGCAGGACACGGATCGTGGTTTGATTACGCCCCGGTGACGTATTGATCTCGCATGATTGATCTTCCAGCCGCTGTGCAATCGCTACTGAGACATTGAAGAGCGATTACTATGGCTACCACGGTACACTCAATGACTGTGAGCCGTATGTACTGGCATTGATCGGTATCAGCACCTGACCGCTGCCGGCCAGTGACGCAATTCATCAGCGAAATTGCACAGGGTAGTGAGCGTCGTGTGTGTGCTGGCGCGAAAATAGTTGGCGTTGTTTGTGTATGTGTTCGGGTGCGGAGTGTACAAGTAGGTGTATGTGTGGATGCTCGTGTTTGTGCTCGCGCTCGTGTGTTTGTGTGTGTGTGTGCTCGTGTTCGTGTGTTCGTGTGTTTGTGAGTGTGCGTGTGTGTATGTGTGCGTGTGCGTGTGTGATCGTGTCTGTGTCTGTGTGTGTATGTGTGTGTTCGTGTTTGTGTGTACGTTCGTGCTCGTGTATGTGTGTGTGTGTGTGTGTGTGTGCGTGTGTGTGTGTGTTGCGTGCATGTATTTGCGTGTGGAGGAGGCATTGATGACTACGTTAACTGGTCAGTAGAGTGAGTAGGTGGCCACTCCATCTTTAGACAGCGTGAACAAATATATCGCTTAGAGTTCCGGCGTTTTGGCATGGTCCATGCATGTGCTGCTGTAGGAGTCGCTGCTAGAAGTATGTTGTTGCACGAGTCGCTGCAAACATAGTTGGACGTTTCCGTGGATTGTCCTGTAACGGAAGTCTTGAATGAGATTTACTCCATAATCTCCTTGGGTCTCGCAATCAATAGCTGCGCTATATGGTGTGGTATGGTAGAGCGTCTAAGCTACAGTTGACATTACCTTCACTATATGGTATGGAATGGTGTGGTATGGTAGAGCGCCTAAGCTAAAGCTCACATTAGCTGCACTAAATGGTATGGTAGAGCGTCTAAGCTACAGTTGACATGACCTTCACTATATGGTATGGAATGGTGTGGTATGGTAGAGCGCCTAAGCTAAAGCTCACATTAGCTGCACTAAATGGTATGGTAGAGTGTCTAAGCTACAGTTGACATTACCTTCACTATATGGTATGGAATGGTGTGGTATGGTAGAGCGCCTAAGCTAAAGCTCACATTAGCTGCACTAAATGGTATGGTAGAGCGTCTAAGCTACAGTTGATATTACCTTCACTATATGGTATGGAATGGTGTGGTATGGTAGAGCGCCTAAGCTAAAGCTCACATTAGCTGCACTAAATGGTATGGTAGAGCGTCTAAGCTACAGTTGACATTACCTTCACTATATGGTATGGAATGGTGTGGTATGGTAGAGCGCCTAAGCTACAGTTGACATTACCTTCACTATATGGTATGGAATGGTGTGGTATGGTAGAGCGCCTAAGCTAAAGCTCACATTAGCTGCACTAAATGGTATGGTAGAGCGTCTGAGTTATAGCTGAAATTAGTTTAACTATATGGTATGGTATGGTAGAGAGTCTAAGCTACAGCTGACATTAGCTGCACGATATGGTATGGAATGCTAGAGCGTCTGAGGTACAGCTGACAATACCAAAAACAGAGCTAAGCAACGTCAATAGACATCACAGACAAAACATTGTCATCGCGCCAGTCTGGGGCCGAACACCTGAGACAAATATATCGGATATTGGAGGCCTTAAGGTCGGTGTGGCTGATATGTAGCATCTGTGGTATGTATTTGTGCTCGATAGATCACAAAGTGTCCTCCCTATCCCAATGATTGGGATGCATGCCAAACAGATGAAGTCATGTAAAAAACACGACATGCAAAACACTACATTGTGTTCGACATGTTCGTCCGGGAGCGGCCCGTGACCGGCTTCCCCTTCGGACGTCCTGACAATGAGCCGCTATGGTGTTGCACCGGCACGGCGGTCACCTGTGGCGACGGTGGCTTCATACGACTAACTGTTTAAATATTACTCGATACAAAAAGGTGTTCTTAAGCCAAGCACTAGCTTTACATTGACCCATCTAACCATAGGCGTTGCGTTATAAAAATTATTGGGGGTGGGGAAGTGCTACAGGATTAATGTAAGCATAAGATGTGCCGTTTAATACGCGCAAGGTTCGGACATACAATATAAAATATATAATCACTGTATGTAACTTTTTAATCAATTTGAGCGCATATGTAAGTGTTCTTTCTTGATGGTGAAAATAACGGCAATATTTAATCATGATCAAGTACAGTTTCCAGTTAAGTCTATCCAGCGCACTGTCTTCACGTCAGTTCATCTAATACCTATATCACATGACGAGTTCAAGATATCATCAAAATCCAAGCAAGCAAGACCAAGTGGGTTTTAGCATTTGTATCACTGCGTTCGAAATAGGAAAAGTAGTCGACATAGTTCAAGTCACGTATAGTGTAAAAGAAGGTATTTTATCCCATATGTAGCAAACATATATCGGAAAAGATGTATTCCCCATTATGAAGATAAGATTGGCATCGGGTGATGGGTCATACACCATGTTGTGCCCGACAAAGACGAGATGAGAAAAGTTAATTTTCAAGACCCAACCTTTAACGTCTGCGGCGCGGCTGCACTGCCAACGCCGGGGACTCCTGCTAGGGGCGGACTCAGAAATTATCATGGGGGCACTTGTTTGAGGCGCCATTTCTTTGAGGAGCGCCACTGCAAAAGCACTTGAGGCTGAGATGGATACAGGGGTGGCACTGAGGACATGTGAACCCATATAATTGGTGCTCCTTCGGCCTTGAAAAGGATCCATTTGGGAAACTCAGTGAATACCCATCGAATTTTGCAGCCAGAGGCGCCCCTCTTAGAGGAAAAGGCTCCCTTTCAGTGTGATGAAGTGCATAGCCCTCGAATAATTCAGCCAAAGACGCTACCTGGAAGGGAAGGCCCCTCCTTCAGTGTGTTTGAGTGAGCCCTCGAATTTTTTTTCAGCCAATGCACTCCTTTGAAAATAAAAGCCCTCCGGGAAGGCTCGATTTACTCTACTCCTCAATTTTTTTCAGTAGCGGCGCCCTTCCAGAGACAAAGTTCCCCATGACAATTTATGGACCCGCCCTGCCGAGAGGGTGCCTTTCCTTCCGAGGGTGCCTCTGGCTGAAAAATTCGAGGGGTTCCATTCGAATACACTGAATCCTTTTTCAGCCTTTTATCTCTCGAGGGGCGCTTCTAACTAAAAAATAGAGGTCCATTCGAGCTAATTCCCGACCATGCGGCGAACATTCGGCGGAGGAGCGACCACCTTCTATGGGATGGGGCACATGCCCCCAGTTCCCTCCCACCTGCATCTGCCCTTGACCGCTGCATCTGCAAGCCGGTAGCTGGCTGCGTTCAGGCTACCAGTGTTCTCCTTTCTCCGGAGAAGACAGGCCTCTAGCCGACTCAGGCGGACTGTGCGATTCGGGTGGCTGGAATCCAAGAAAACGGCGCGAAGTTCGACCCGCTTGTGGCAATCCATTATGTGTCAATCACAACGCAGGTGTGGATACTATTACGGCCCAGATGCCCAGCTTCGTAGCCCTTATTGACGCCCAGGCGTTCGTTGGCGCAATAGCGAGCGGTCCTCCTGGAAGCCTTATTGCCCCGCCAGCAGCTCTGAGACCAGAAGTATTCCTGCGAATGCACTCGGAACTGGATACAGAAGGAGATGCCCCACACATCCGTGAACTGTCGAAGACTATTTCTTCAACGGCTGCCGCAGGAAGCTTGGGCAGCATTATCGCTGCTGTCAGAGGAAGCTCCACTGGGCCAACTTGCCATCGCAACTGATAGATCCCTGGAAGCCTAGGCTTCAGGCCTGGTGTCATCAATGACGGCAGGATACTCAGCAGCGCAGTGTCTCCGGACACCAGTACACTGGCCACACTACATGGTATGGTGGCGGCGATGTTAACGGTGACTGTCAGTCGCCTGGAAACCGTCCTGAGTGACCAGAGTGAACGGGCGGATGTCACCAGTTCCAGGGCCATCGGCGGGGCCATCGACAGGGCCATCGGCGGGGCCATCGGCGGAGCCATCGGCGGGGCCATCGATGGGGATATCGGCGGGGCCATCGGCGGGGCCATCGGCGGAGACAGCGGCGGGGCCATCGGCGGGGCCATCGACGGGGATATCGGCGGAGCCATCGGCGGGGCCATCGGCGGAGCCATGGCTGGAACCATCGGCGGGGCCATCGACAGGGCCATCGGCGGAGCCATCGGTGGATCCTTGGCCGGGACCATCGGCGGGGCCATCGGCGGGGCCATCGGTGGAGCCATCGGCGGAGCCAGCGGCGGAGCCAGCGGCGGAACCAGCGGCGGAGCCAGCGGCGGAGCCAGCGGCGGAACCAGCGGCGGAGCCATCGGCGGAGCCATGGCTGGAACCATCGGCGGGGCCATCGACAGGGCCATCGGCGGAGCCAGCGGCGGAGCCATCGGCGGGGCCATCGGCGGAGCCATGGCTGGAACCATCGGCGGGGCCATCGGCGGTCCTATGGCCGGGACCATCCGCGGGGCCGTTGGCTTTGCCGCTCCGATCGCAGCCCACATTTTGTATGCTATTTGTTGCATTTTTTCATGCCATTTTCATTTGATATTGGGCAGGGGGCTATTGAATTCACTATTGGAGGGACACAATTTAACATTGAGGTGCACATGCCACTCCAAAAGTATACAAACCAACACCCCTGCATCCACCCAAATTGTGGCCCAGCAGCAGTACCGCGTGTCGAGCTGACGCCTATGCGAAGATTACGATCAGGCGGTGTTTCGACTAGAACTATTATTGGTGTATATTTCTTGTGGCTATGTCGCTTTTAAATATGCTATAGATAGTGAAAGAGTAGAAATGTAATGATGACCATAGTATTTGCTTAGACAATGCTCGAAATTGCATATGATTTGTCTAAAAAGTGCATTCGCAGCGCTTCACGCGCCAAAAGCATTGTCCATCCCTTGAAGCTTTTCTCTTGGTAGAGCCCCTACCCTAAGCAATCCTGACTGCGCCCTCGTAGCCCGGCATGAAGTCCAGGCGAAGCACTTGGCACAGCACGTGCTCGACGTACCGAGTACAGCGATGACGATGGGGCCGATGGCCAGCGGACTGGTCCACTTCATGTACTGCACCTCCAGGTCGTAGCAGGAGAGCTTGTCATCCAGCGGCCAGCGGCCGTGGCCGCAGTCCTCGCAGCTGTGCTCGTCCTTCATGTACTCGTGTGGATCACAGCGGACACAGATCCAGCAGCACGTGTCGCCCTGCCGCAGATCCGGACAGAGGTCAAGGATTCAGACATTGGTCACAGATCCAGCAGCACGTGTCGCCCTGCCGCAGATCCGGACAGAGGTCAGGGATCCAGACATCGGTGACGAATCCAACAGCGCGTGTCGCTCTGCCGCAGACCCGTACAGAGGTTAGGGATTCAGACGTGAGCCACAAAGAAACAGCACGGGCCATGGATCCTGCAGTACATGTTGCCTTGTGCAGATCTTGAAACGTGTCCGAAATTTGGACACCATTCCTATTGTTTATTGGGTGTTTCACAATACACTTTATGCACGATCACGGCTAATGGCGCCGCCCACACTGTTTCTCCGGTGGGCCACGGGATTTGGAAATGTCCTGAGTGGTGCGAGTGTTGAATCCGGGACCTTTGGTACTCAGAGTTCAACACCTTAACCACTGGGCCATCCCCGCCCCCACACCCTTCCTAGATTGATAAGCTGATCGCATATCCATATACTAGCCTCAGGAACCGGACACCGGCTACAAGTCCGGGCACACATCACAAGGCCGAAGTATGGTCGCGCATTCGGAAAGAATCACAGACGCGGACATCGGTTGCAGATTCGTTGCTGTCTACGATTCCAAAGACAGACTGATTATCGGAGGAGAGCTATCGATCCAGCAAGGTCTTCCCACAACATTTGTGTCGCCCTTATCTCTAGAAGATCGTAGGAAGAGTTATCAACAATGTTGAGAGCTCTTACTAGGATCTTCCAGTCTGCGCTACCATCGTGTCATAAATGTCGTGTTGGTGTATGACTGACGGCTGAAGCAGAGACTCGGGTGGCAATCTGTGGAATAGCATCTGCGGATTACAAATACACATCTACATCCAGTACCACGGCGTGGCCGGTGTGTTCAGCGTTCCGCCACCGTACTGGGGTGTGATCAAGGATAGCCGCCAGTCCGCACCGGTGGAGCTTAGGCGCCATTAAGCTTTAATCTTAGCGCCGTTAAACGTGGCGAAATTATCGACGACGCCGAGTTCGGCCATGCATTCGAAGGCAACGAACTCGGCGGCATCGTGATAGAGTGTGTCGCGTCAGCGCAATTGCTGAAGCGTCACTCAATGCGTCACGATATTCCCACAACGCCGGCCGCTGATTTCAGCTCGGGAATCAGTTCCGAATTCGGCGCGTGGAATTGGGAGCCGAATTCGGCGTCTGCGAAAATAATTCACCCTCGTGAAATCATACTCTCAGTTGACATGGTCGGCAGCGACGAGCGCAGAGCGGGCCCTCGCCCGGGTCAAACGTCCACATCAGTCGGAATGACAGCCAATCGTGCAATAGGCGGCAGGTGATCTGAACGAATCTCCGGCAGGGTACACCGGCCATTGCTTCATCGACGAAGGCCGACTGACTGCTACCAGAAACGACCAGCCGGAAAGCTCTCGCCCGTTTCATTAAGCTGCATGTCGAAGTTGAGACCGGCAGTGTGGGAGTCGCCACATGATGGACAATAAGTGATGTGATCCGAACCATCGAGGCCAGTCTGGGCGTTCGACGCTGATGGGATCACAACAGAGTTCGAAAGGCTCGCGCGAAAGGACTCACTTTGCTAAACCCAACCCGGCTGATATCCGCAATTATGAGTTCCGAGGCCTATTGGGACCCGTCAATTATGCTATGAATGTTGTTCGTACCCAGCCAGGCCCAGTCACAACAAGCAAGATATTCATAACAATTGCAGGATATAATATGATGGCATAGATGGTTCTGTAAGCGTTAAAGCCTGTTAAAGCCCCTGGCTTTAACAGACTGGTTCAGTGATGTTTGCATATGATACATTAAGAACAGTAGTTGGAATATTTCACTCTTCATTTCCCAAAACACACAAAAAATATGCCAAATTCATTCGCATATGTGGCAGGTGGAGCTTACACACACCCTTCATAATATGAGAAGGTATATCCTACATATCTCTCATCAACAACATAAGAACAGATATCCTACCCTGGCCAACTGTTACATCTTAATCTACTAATAGGCTAATTTGATCTCACTGAGCTTAACCTAACCAAAACTACTTACCACTACCCGGCTACGAGCGCTCTCACACATTTACGCATTCTTCATGAACGAGGTAGAATGATTACTCAGGTATCGTCCAAGTGGATGATACCACCCTTTGAAATGCAGACAGAGCTTTCCCCCATCATAATTTTGAAACAAATGAAAACCAATCAACTGCATTAGAAAATGTAAACATAATGAACATATCCTGTCTTCCCTACCTCTGCCCAGTCAGGGACACTTTTCACAGTTATAGGTGCCTTTATAATTGTAAGGGATCATTTGCAGTTAGATGTGGGGTGATGCCATCTGGTTGCTGCTTATTTTCCCAGGTACGTTTCGCACGCCTTGATCTGTATGGTAGTTTGAATGCGCAAGATCTGAATCGAATACGTGACGTAACCGCCGGCGCAACTTTGGATGTGATACTAATCTGATTGAGCACCATCTGAACACCACCGTAGCCGGGTCTACAGCGGATGTTCGCTGTCTGGTATCGCAGGCCTAGCAGCAAAACAGAGCGAGCAAACGTGGCGCAATGATCAGTCTACAGCCGATGGCCCGAGGTTGCGTTATGCTCGGATGTCCTCGCGAGCACAATAGTGAATTTCCTCACCTGTTTGTTTACCAGGGAAGGAGTACCTGAAGTGTTGGTGACAGATAACGGGCCGCAGTTCCGGTCGGCAGAGCTAGCTACTTACCTGCACTCCGTGGGGTGGATCACATATTTAGCTCCACCTACTCGCCACAAACATGTGGTATGGTCGAACGCTTCAACCGTGCGGTGAAGGCCGCGATCCAGACGGCAGCTCTTCTAAAGCAGCCAAGGAGTAAATACGTGGAGAAGTTCCTGCAGAGCTATCAGGCCACAGTGCACCCGGCGACCGGGATATCCCCGTGTCGTGCCATGCGTGGGTGCGGGATGTGCACCGCCATGGATGTCCTTCCACTGCAGGCAAACAGGGTTGTGACTGATAACGTTAAACACTACCAGGCCGCATACAAACTCCGGCACGACAAGCGTGCGGGGACGCTTCCCACGTGGGAAACCGGAGGCGTAGTGCGGGCCAGGAATCCCCGGACTCGAAAGTTTGCAGAGGTCAGGCCGATTCGTGTCGCGGCCCGGACAGGTCCCGTCAGCTACCGCCTGGACGACGGTCGGAGGGTGCATGCCAATGACCTGACGGGTGCTGTAGTCGTGCAGGAAGAGCCACCGGACACAGTACTGGACGCGCCACCCGTCGCGATGGATGCTAAGTTTTCGCACGGTCCTCCGATTTGTGCTCGGAGTCCAGTCGGTCCAGTCGAGCCGAGTCCTACAGAGCCCAGTCCTCCGCCGCGGCGAAGCGCGAGGACGGTGCGACACCCAGAGAGGTACTCGCCTTGACCGAACCGTCATTGTGTGTCTGGTGTGCTGACGTTTGCTGATGTTAACCAGGACACGTAGTTTCTTTTCCGAGACGTGCGGTTGTTGTGTCCCGTTGCCATATCGGCGCAACGGCGTCGAAATTACTTTCATAATATGTTTCGAAAACTGGTGAGGAGAAACTCAAGAAGGACTTCCGTTGTTCGACCATTGCGTTACTACAGGACAGGTTGCAGAGAGTGTTCTCATAACTTGCATATATTGAAATATACAGACAGAAGTCGTGGCATCAGTGTTCTGCGATACGTGAAGTGCAGGCATACAAGACGCAACAGATTGCACCAGCAACTATTGATCAGTTTATCTGTATCCGTGCAGACTCCACTCGATCTGAATGGGGGCAACACGGCTATTCTGAAGCAAGTCCAAAGCGCTGTCTACCGCTCCCGATTTCAATGCTAATGCGATGTGGGAACTTCCGTTTACAAGGGAATGAATTTACAATGGAGGGATTCCCTTACAAGGGAACTTCCGTTACCTGGTCCCGATTTTTCAAGTTCCTGAACGACGTCCTCTGGAAGCTGAATTTCCTCTGGACATTCGCATGGCTTAAGCTACAATTATTAATCAGCTTTGGTTCACTTTTGCTGGGGAAAATCAACCAGTTTAGTTTGCAGATATATACCTAGGTAGGTATATATAGGTAGGTAGGGCCTACCTATATATCCAGGTGGTGACTGTGCAAGCATGCAGGTGAACATCACTTGACACTCATATTTTCGCTGAAATTGGAGTGTTAATTACTGAAGCAGGTCCACACACTTCATTAGTTATGTACTAAGAACTTATCAATCTACCTATCTGTGTAAGTAATGTAGGCATGCAGAGTATTGTAAAACCGATAAATCACGCCATGAATCTGAATACATTGTAGTATATAAACAGAGTCTCGCATATGCGACAAACTGTTCTGCTAATGAAGTAATTTGTTCTTGCTGAATGCAACCGTACTTAGCTTACCTATCCCTCCTCCCACTCTCCCAGGACGCTTTACAAAATGGGACTTCATTTGAAAAAGTGGAAAATATATGTTCACATTAGATATATGCTCATATGATAGCAAGTGTGTATCGTACATCCATGTGGGTCTGCACAGTCATGATGTTGTTACTCATCAGTTAAAATGGAAAAACACTTGGAAGTCTGCAGGACCGAATGAGGCCCCGAAGACCGGGAGGAGTTCCCAGGAAATGAGAGGAGGCCCTTAAGGGGGAATGGTAGCAGGTATGGAAAGAGGTGAGGTTTCCAAAATTGAAGATCCCTTCAAGACGGGTAAGGCTTTGCCAGGACCAAAGGAGGAGGCCCACAAGGCGTGGCAGGAGGCCCCTAATTTGGCAGAGAATGCCCCCTGGAACATGAGAGGAAGCCCCATACCATGTTAAAGGGGCCCCAGGATGCAAGAGGAGGCCCTCCAAGATGGGAGAGGAGGACCATTGAATATGGATGAGGGTAGGACACACGAGGAGACATCCAACACCGGCAAAGAGGCTCCAGGAAATGAGACGAGGCCCTCTTAGGGGCTTTATAGCCACTAAGAAATAGTAGAAGTCGTGCTTGAAATTGAAATATTATACTTGAAAATTACGATATTGACCCCAAAAGATCCGGCCGGGGCCCCTGAAATCACGCTGAGCCTGGCGGTACCAAAAAGTCACGCCCGGATCATGAAAATCACGCTAGGGGCACGACATGTCGTACCGTGCCCCAGCAGTCTCATTCAGACCAAAAGAAATGAAGCCCGGGCAACGAAAAACAATCCGGACATGGATAATCACTCTGGGGCCTCAACAATGACGCCAAAAGCCCCAAAACGTATTGGACCCCCAAAAGTGTCGAGGCCGCTAAATCTCGCGCTAGGGATCCAAGCAAATGACGTCGGGGACGAAATGATCACATTGGATTCAAACAAGTCGCGTCGCAGCCCTTCAAAATCACACTGGGGTCCAAAAAGGTCGCGCCGTGGCCCCAAAAGTTTCAGCTCCCCCAAAAAAAGAGCAATTCTTAGCCGGAATGTTACTCTGCGGCCTCAAAAATCGTGTCGGTCTCCCAAAAACCCGGTGGGCCCGGGAAAAACGTGTCATGGCACGGACAAAAAAAAATCGCACCGGGAGACCGAAGAATCGTACCGGACCCAAAAATATCGCACAAGGGGCTCAATGTCCTCAAAAATAGAACTCAATGTCCAAAAAGTTCACACCGAGACTCGATCGAATCGAACCCAGCACCGGAAAATCAAGAACAGGTCTGACAAATTATCCTGAGGGCTTTTCTACTCCAAAATGTGCCACGGTTGAGAAAAAAAAACTCCTTCAGTGGCTGCAGTGGCATATCAAAGGGGCAAATTTCCCCTCCCTCCTGAGAGGGATAAGCTTCCAAGAATCGTGCCGGGGCCCCCCAAAAGTCGCGCTGGGGCCACCAAAATTCGCGTCGGTTAACCGAATTTGCACAGGGGTCTCCAAATAAATACAGGGGGCCCCAGAAAACTCGCTCTGAGGCCCGAAAATTTGCAACAGGAACCGCCAAAATCGCGTTGGGGCCACAGCTAAGTACAACGCGCCCCGCAAACTCGAACCGGTCCCCTCAGATATTGCGCTCGGGATCCACAAGTCCCATCGGTAGTCCCAAACATTTGGTCTGGGCACCAAAAATTCACGTCTGGGCTCCCAAGAATTGGCGCCAAGGGCCCCACATAAGCACAGTGTGACCACAAATATCGCATCGGTATCCGACAAAAATGAAGCTGGAGCCATCTAAAATAAGGCGGGATCCCAAAAGGAAATGTCCGGGTCAGGAAAATGGCTCTGGATCACCGAACATATCACTAGATGCATTCACAAATCGCGTACGACCCAGAAAAACATACCGGAGCTCGAAAAATTGAGGTGGGATACAAAAACATGGCGCCAGGGGCTCGAAAAATCAGACCGGGATACGGACCTAAAAAATAATAATACAAAATTCACAAAAATCGCTTTGAGCCCAAAAAACTGGCGTTTGGTCCCCAGAACCACGCGCCTGGGCGTGATAAGTCGAGCTGGGACGCAGAAACATCGCACAGAAGCCACAAAATCGTACTGGTCACCCACAAATGTGCGTCAGAAGCCCCAAATAAACAGCAGAACCCTAAGAGCACAACGGGGGCCGAAAATTCAACTGGCCCTCAAAAGCGCACAGAGTCTCCCAAAAAGTGACAGGGCCTTAAAACATGCGTTGCAGCCCTAAATAAACATACAGGGTTCTTTAAAAAATACACCGGAAGCTCTCAAGGCACACAGGGGCCATGAGACCGCACAAGGGCCTGAAAAGAGGCTGGGGCCGCAAAAAGCAGCATGGTCTCAAAACGAACAAAAAGACAGAGTACTAAATAAACACATCGAGATCTTCTAAAACGCCCTGAGACATAACAAAAAATCATCGGTGCACAAAAAAAGCAACAAAACCCCAAAACGAGCAGGGGTTTCGAAAATGTGTTGGGCCCCTAACAAATATGGATTGGAGCCCTGAGACACATCCATAGACGAAGAAAGACGCAAAGGGTCGAAAAAAGAACACTGAGGCAGGGTCTCGGTTCGGTAGCCAACCTGGGAGCATGTTTAATCGAAGATATGAGATGCATCAAAGCTCAGCGTGTATCCACATTTCTTAACCACCAGAAAATATGGGAAGTAGGGAACTAATGATCGAATTTAATTAATCGAATTTTCGCAGCGAACGCCCATACAAAGCAATCCATCACGTCAAATATGGCGCAAGTCTATCATGTGGAAGTAATTAGCAAAACGAAGGAGGCCTAGCAGAAACAGTAGCATCGCACGAAGTGTGGACAATGCGTCGAATGCACAAGATGGGTGTGCACGTGCATGAACGTTGGCGTCGTGGTGACAGGCGCTAGGAACGGGAATGGGTGAAATTGGAAAATTGTACATTTTAAAGTGATTTGCATAGGTGTAATTTCAGCAGTTTGAGGTAACTTATCGAGGGATACCAAAATAATACCGTAGAACATGGTGGAGAATTTAGGGTTGAAATCCGACGAATCAGAAACGATGGCGGTAGATTAGGCCCCTCCACAGGACAATTAAGTTGGTCACTAATTATTTTATTTAAAAAGGTCCCCTTCGACCAAATAATGGTCGAAATCCGATGACTTTTTTAATAGGGGTAGGTGGGCCCCCTCCAAATCCGTTTGCCCCCTCCCCTTGGCCAAATATAGGTACGTCACTGATCCCCCAATAATTTTCAGACACATACGCCCATGGGGCAAAGCCAACATTGAGGAAGCAAATTCCCCTCACAAGCATACAAAACAACACCTATGCCCCATATAAAATGGGAGGAATTATGTTTTTAAATGCATTTTCTTCCTACAGACTTGCTTTCTGTGATTACAGCCTGCATGATTAGAGCTTCCCAGCTTCAATACCTTCTCAACAATGTCATTTACAAAACAGTACAGCACAGCGAAAACCATGAGCGTGACGGTGTGAAATTTGAAGGTTTTGCATTATTTATGCATTGCCATTGTCACATGGTTGCATTGTCACTTATGAATTGTTGCTCAATGCTTGTTCTTGCCGTGAATTTATTCGCTGAGGATTTATCATTTTAGCTTGTGTTCCAGGTGCCATGCAGCCTGCACCAAATGTTATTTTTTTTAATCAATAAATCCCTAAGATGCCGATCAGAAAACCAACTCAATCTACTTATCGTTGTCACCTTCGCGAAATTGTTGTCCTAGGACTGATAAATGATCGTTTAAGCTTGCTTATGACATCAAGCCGGTGGAAATGCTAACAGTAGTGATGAATCTAGATCTGTTCCGTTAGACTTGGAGGACATAAAAGTCGGTTGATCAATGGGAGATATCCTTAAGCTATGCTTAGCACCAGCCTTGCTAGCTCGCTGCAATCTAGAGGCTATCGGAAATAATTTTTTTATGGATGAGAATGTATTAAGACATAGGTTTGTTTTGGCACTTAGGTATTTATCCACATATTACTTACTTATACTCTGGTATGGCTCAGTTCTCAGCGAAACATGATTATTGCTATTGCGTTTTGCGTAAATGATGCACCATGCCAAGAACAAACAAGGCATCAGTATGAATTCATGGTTCCCATTCCCGAAACATACTAAGAGCCTAAGAAAAGCAATACGAGGCCCTAACACAATGGAGGCCACCTTTCGGGGAGCGGGAGGATCCCTTTCAACCTTGCCCCCATGGAAGAATTTCGTGGCGACGCCACTGGTGCTGGGGAATGCTGGGGAGTGCTGGGGTGCGCTGGGGTGTGTTGGGCTGTGTCGGGGTGTGGTGCGGGATATCATCTGTGGTGATCACAATCACATTTACCGTACCTGAGGTGTGCTGGAGTGTGCTGGGGTGTGTTGGGGTGTGTTGGGTTGTGTTGGGATGTGTTGGGCTATGTCGGGGTGTGCTGGGGTGTGTTTGGGTGTGTTGGGATGTGTTGGGCTATGTCGGGGTGTGGTGCGGGATATCATCTGTGGTGATCACCATCACATTTACCGTGCCTGAGGTGTGCTGGGGTGTGCTGGGGTGTGTTGAGGTGTGTTGGGCTATGTCGGGGTGTGGTGCGGGATATCATCTGTGGTGATCACCATCACATTTGCCATGCCCGATTCAAGCGACATATGGTGCGGCAAACCTCGCTGGTACATCGTGAACAGTCGCCATACGCCCTGTCGAGTGTTATTTACCCAGCCAGTACTGCCAGACCCTTCAGAGTGTTGGTTGGTTATTGGTTTTACGACACGTCGACCGTTGAGTCATATAGCGTCGCCAATCTCTCACGCCAATTGCTCGCGGGCGAAGAGTAGCGACAGGTGAGATTCGAACCCACAATCTTTCGATTACGAGACGAGCATCTTACCCCTAGACCACTCGTCCCCACCCTTCAGAGTGTCGAGACCCTCCAGAGCCAAGACTGTCAGGGTGACACCTCAGGGTGACACCTCAGACACCTCATGATCTGGATATCCTCCAGAACCAAGGCTGCCAGACCATTCAGGGCGGCGAGATCGTCCAGATCCAAGACTGTCAGACATTTCAGGGTGATGAGATCCTCCAGAACCAAGGCTGTCAGACCCTTCAGGGTGATGAGATCCTCTAGATCCAATGCTGTCAGACTCTTCAGAGTGGCGAGATCCTTCAGATCTAAGGATCTTAGACCCTGCAGGATGACGAGATTATCCAGATCCAAGGCTGTAGGACCTTTCAGGGTGGCGAAATTTGCCAGACTCAAGGCTGAGAGACCCTTCAGGCCCTGTCAGCGGGGTATGATTGGATCACCACCAGCCGAGGACCCGATCCGGTCTGGTGACATCATACTGACCTCGTGATCAATGTTGCAGCCAGAATTGTCCTGAGGAGATCCGACTTTAAAAAAAATATGATGAAACCAAGAAAGCTTCCGGCGCGCGAAGCCCAACGAAATTGTAGAGTTTTGCGTCATGAAAATCTCAAATTGTTCAATTTCATCCAGCATATCTTTTAGTGCTAATGTGAAGCCCTGCCCCTACCTAAGCCTCTGCTAGTGATGATCTTGTGAGTACACGGACCACCTCTGAATGAGAGGCGATGTCACGTAAACATCGCTCCCTGGCCAGCTGCTATATACATGACCCGCTGGCAAGGCACACATGCGTCTTTACTATGTTATGGCTATGAATTCCACAACGCCAAACACGTGACGATTTTGTGTCAAATGTTATAAACAGTTCCTGGAAGTGTTTCTGCAGTGGGCAAACATCTAAATCAATCATGTCGATGACTCTGACTCCACCGTATTCACTTTGCACCGTAATCGACCCGCACCACCGCGTGTGTATTCTCAGAGGCGGCATATTCCGACTATGTCGCGTGAAGCTGTGTTCAAAGGCGGAAGATGCCGAAGTGCCTCGCCATGAACGGGTGCTTCGCCGGCACGGGGACGCTGAACCTGTGGGGAGGCGCGGCTAATGCTGGCCACACCTGGCGCGCAGTGGATCGTGGTGCGACTGTGGGTGGAACACAGCTCGGTCAGGGCCGGCTCCAACCGTAGCGTGTCATCCCACCCCGCGTGAAGCGCGTCGGCGGCGTCAACGGACAGAGAGCGGATGAAAATGGATATTGGTGCAAATTTGACTAGCTCTGTTCCGTTCCCAATACGCGCTGCTCTCCCCTGACGGATTTACGTGAGATGTGGTCTGCTACCATTGTATTGAAGTGCGACATCCCATCTTACCAAAAGCTAAGGACTGGTATGTCGCTGTTACATTGAGACGTGGCCTACCACCGTTGTAATGAGATGCGGCCTCCCACTGTAGCATTACGTTGTGACCTGTTAATGGTAAACAGAGATACAGCTTTTCACTGTTACATTGAGACGAGGTCTGCCATGGTTGCAGTCAGTTGCGCCCCCCCCCCCCCCCCCCCCCCCACTGCGACATTAAGCTGGCGTCTGTCACTGGTAAACAGAGATGCAGCCTCTCACTGTTACATCGAGATGTGGCGTGCCATAGTTGTAACGAGGTGTGGCCTCCCACTGTGGCACTAAGATGTGGCCTGTCACTGGTACACAGAGGTGTAGCCTCCCATGTTACACTGGGATGCAGCATCCCACTGCTATGCGGATATTCAGCCTCCACTTTTACATCACGATGTGGACTCCCATCGTGTCCACCACCATTTCTCTGAGACGCGGTTTCTCACTGGTACCTTGAGATGCGATATCCCACTATTACATTGATAGGCGGCATCCCAATGCTACGTGAAAAAGAACGGTCTTCCATTGCTGGATTAAGATGCGGCCCACATAGTGCAGAATGAACTGGCGCCGACTGTGTGCTCTTAGAGTCATCGCCACTGTGTCACATCTGGAGAGGGCCGCAATGAATTGTCTGAAATGATGGGGAGGGTGGGGGGGGGCAGGGGCGAGTTCAGCGCTAAGATAAACCAACTCAAAATGAACATGTCAACCATGATGCATGACGCAATTCCCTCGCAAATGAGCAGGGTCTCCCACATCTCTCCCCTCTTCCACTAAAGTCGACAGCGCCTCCCTCACCTCTTCGCCGGAAGTGTGCAGGGCCTCCCACCTCCCTCCCCTCTCTCTCGGAAGTGGGCAGCGCCTCCCGCCTCCATCCCCTCTCTCTCGGAAGTGGGCAGCGCCTCCCGCCTCCATCCCCTCTCTCTCGGAAGTGAGCAGCGCCTCCCACCTCCCTCCCCCTTCCTCGGAAGTAAGTGAGCAGCGTCTCCCACCATCCTCCCTCTTCCTCGGATATGAGCAGCGCCTCCCATCTCCCTCCTCTCTTCCTCGGAAGTAAGCAGCGCCTGCCACCTCCCTCCCTCTTCCTCAGAAGTGGGCCTGCCACCTCCTTCCCCTCTCGCTCGGAGGGCGAGGGGGAGGGGTGGGAGACCTCGGACTGGCAGCCGCTCCGATGACGAGTTGCCTGCACCACCCACACGCTGCTGGTTCTGTTATGCCCCGGCCATTGGTGCCCATCAGGTGATGAGCTTCCACCACCACCGCCCGCACGCTGCTGGTTCTGTTGTGCCCCGGCTGTGTGCATCAGGTAACTAGTGCATCAATTATCATCACATCAGGTGCATCAATGTATCTTGCAATGGTGCGCATTAAAGTCATCAAGTCCTAAAGTTTGAAGGCTATACGGGAACTACAGTGGGCCACGTACGTTAAAAAAGGACGATACTATAATTATGGAACGAAAAAAAGAAGACAGCCGGGGAGCCCCTCATCAGTGTCATATCCTGAGTTTTAAAGACGCTTTCTGCCCCATTGTGTTACCATAGCCAATCTCTTCAGCATCACATGCCCGAAGGGCTCTTATGAATCCACCGCCAGGCACACCCGCCACTGGAACAATTTTTCCATTAATAAGCATGATCTAAGACACCTACTAGCATACATCCCATGGCATGCACCCCAATTCCTAACCCCCTACAACGTACATGTTAAGAGGTTTTGGGACCCAATTGAGCTATCCACATCGTTCCAGAGAAGATTTGGCCTTACTGTTTTACTATGACCAGTCTCATCAACATCTTATATCCGACGGAAGAATTGCCCAATACACCACCATACACACCTGTTACTATCATAAGTTCCCACTTGAAAGAATGCACTAAGCATCATTCCTACCAAATACACCCAATCTCCTACCTCTCTACTGCGCAACTTATAATTCAAAAAGAAGATTCTTGGACCTAAAAATGATCCACCATATTTTGTAAAAACTTCAATGAGGGACTGTCCATTATATCATTAGACAGCCTAACATAGCCGAAACATCCGGTCAGCTGGAACATCAATAGTTCCAAAGCTGCTGGAAATATTGCTTTTAAATATGCCTAATGATTCTCATTACGCATGACCTCCAATTTAACTTTGTAGAAGTTTGTGAAGTCACAAATGCCTCGCGTTTAGTTCTTGAGAATCTTCGACGTTGTCCACCGGCCTTCGCCGACAATCTGGACGACGGCAAATTTATTCACCTGACTTATGCATACCATGATAGAAATTCTTGACGGTAGCGGTTGTGGAGCTCGACGCTTGGGACGTCATGTGTCTAGAGCGTGCCTAGACGTACTTTCTCACAACCAATGTCAGGCACTTCAGCCATCTATTTTACATTTTGATGTGATTTTCGCAAGGGAAGAATCTCTTGGTGACTGGATTGTGTGTCCCAGGATCCCACGAAAGCTTAAGTTACCGTCTGCATTTGGCTCTTACCTACTGGCGAAGCTTTGTACTTGGAAGCTCTCGGGAGAGCCGCTGGTCATCCGTCGTGGGTATGAGCATGTTAATGCTGTACTGGGTGGCGGATGGTCTGAAACATACCATGTGCTCCGACGCGACAGGCGGGTACCGGGCATGTCAGTGTTGTGCTGAGTGGCGGTTGGTCTGACACATACCATGTGCTCCGACGCGACAGGCGGGTACCGGGCATGTCAGTGTTGTGCTGAGTGGCGGTTGGTCTGACACATACCATGTACTCCGACGCGACAGGCGGGTACCGGGCATGTCAGTGTTGTGCTGAGTGGCGGTTGGTCTGACACATACCATGTACTCCGACGCGACAGGCGGGTACCGGGCATGTCAGTGTTGTGCTGAGTGGCGGTTGGTCTGACACATACCATGTACTCCGACGCGACAGGCGGGTACCGGGCATGTCAGTGTTGTGCTGAGTGGCGGTTGGTCTGACACATACCATGCGCTCCGACGCGACAGGCGGGTACCGGGCATGTCAGTGTTGTGCTGAGTGGCGGTTGGTCTGACACATACCATGTACTCCGACGCGACAGGCGGGTACCGGGCATGTCAGTGTTGTACTGAGTGGCGGTTGGTCTGACACATACCATGCGCTCCGACGCGACAGGCGGGTACCGGGCATGTCAGTGTTGTGCTGAGTGGCGGTTGGTCTGACACATACCATGCGCTCCGACGCGACAGGCGGGTACCGGGCATGTCAGTGTTGTGCTGAGTGGCGGTTGGTCTGACACATACCATGTACTCCGACGCGACAGGCGGGTACCGGACATGTCAGTGTTGTGCTGAGTGGCGGTTGGCCTGACACATACCATGCGCTCCGACGCGACAGGCGGGTACCGGGCATGTCAGTGTTGTGCTGAGTGGCGGTTGGTCTGACACATACCATGTGCTCCGACGCGACAGGCGGGTACCGGGCATGTCAGTGTTGTGCTGAGTGGCGGTTGGTCTGACACATACCATGCGCTCCGACGCGACAGGCGGGTACCGGGCATGTCAGTGTTGTGCTGAGTGGCGGTTGGTCTGACACATACCATGTACTCCGACGCGACAGGCGGGTACCGGACATGTCAGTGTTGTGCTGAGTGGCGGTTGGCCTGACACATACCATGCGCTCCGACGCGACAGGCGGGTACCGGGCATGTCAGTGTTGTGCTGAGTGGCGGTTGGTCTGACACATACCATGTACTCCGACGCGACAGGCGGGTACCGGGCATGTCAGTGTTGTGCTGAGTGGCGGTTGGTCTGACACATACCATGCGCTCCGACGCGACAGGCGGGTACCGGGCATGTCAGTGTTGTGCTGAGTGGCGGTTGGTCTGACACATACCATGTACTCCGACGCGACAGGCGGGTACCGGACATGTCAGTGTTGTGCTGAGTGGCGGTTGGCCTGACACATACCATGCGCTCCGACGCGACAGGCGGGTACCGGGCATGTCAGTGTTGTGCTGAGTGGCGGTTGGTCTGACACATACCATGTACTCCGACGCGACAGGCGGGTACCGGACATGTCAGTGTTGTGCTGAGTGGCGGTTGGTCTGACACATACCATGCGCTCCGACGCGACAGGCGGGTACCGGGCATGTCAGTGTTGTGCTGAGTGGCGGTTGGTCTGACACATACCATGCGCTCCGACGCGACAGGCGGGTACCGGGCATGTCAGTGTTGTGCTGAGTGGCGGTTGGTCTGACACATACCATGTACTCCGACGCGACAGGCGGGTACCGGGCATGTCAGTGTTGTGCTGAGTGGCGGTTGGTCTGACACATACCATGTACTCCGACGCGACAGGCGGGTACCGGGCATGTCAGTGTTGTGCTGAGTGGCGGTTGGTCTGACACATACCATGTACTCCGACGCGACAGGCGGGTACCGGGCATGTCAGTGTTGTGCTGAGTGGCGGTTGGTCTGACACATACCATGTGCTCCGACGCGACAGGCGGGTACCGGGCATGTCAGTGTTGTGCTGAGTGGCGGTTGGTCTGACATGTGCCATGCGTCAGACGGGCACTGAGCAAATGCTACGACCAACGCCCGTGTGGCTGCTTGGAAATTAGCTCACAGCCACCGATAAGGCTTTCGTTCCTTTGGAGGTCAGTTGTGATCCCTTTCCTGGATGAGATGTGATATTCGTTCGCTGATACTCGCTGATAATCGCTGATAATTGTGGATAATCGCTGACAATTGCTAATAATCGCTGATAATCGCGGATGTTCGCTGATGTTGATCGTCATGAGGCACGAGCAAGCTGATTTTTTTAAAAGTCATGTTTTCCTAAGATTGTGCACTGTAGATGCACAATACGTTTCCAAGACCAGTCGAAATCGCACCATGAAGATACTCATGCTGTAAACTATATCAGCCGAATTAATTTAGCTTTCCAAGTGCCCCAACATCCAGTTGTTCACCAACAGGAGTGACGATGTAGGTTGTCTTTGAGTCTTCTCATAAATTGAAATTGTCATTTCAACCAGTATTCCAAGACGTCAGAGTTATCATTTCGAGAACAAAAATTAAGCTAACTTCGCAGTTCTATCAAGTCGGAAAACACGACAAAACTGTACAACAAAAAGTGCCTAGGTGTCACGTTCATTTCCCGTAAACCGGTGCGGTACGCCTTGCTTAATGGGGCTTCGCTTACCCCGTGTGCCCAAAGATTACTTCGTTCGTCTCACTTCCATCTGCGCCATTTGGGACTATGGCGAAAATGTCAGTGGCAAGAGATAGTACATCACATTCAGTTTTCACCTGGATATTACGGATTTGTAACAATTGGGCAGTGATGCCTAAGTTTTCAACTTTCAAAAGTGTCAGCAGGTAGGGAAAATGTGCACTCAGTTCGCAGCCAGTAGTGAGTGCGTCGTCATCCAAAAAGGCATTAATTTTTGCCTCATCTCTGCACACCAATATCATTATTTTCCTGCCTTTGTGTTTTACCTGATGATCTCTAGAAACTTCTTTTGCCAGCTGTGTTGATCACAAAAAGCCGTTCATTCCACTTCAGGCTGTACTTGGCTGCCCAATCAGCCCACATTTCCCCTCTGCTAGCCGCACGTGGCCTTGCCCGAACACAGCAGCTCCTCGTGGTTTCAGTTCAACGAACTCAGGCTGGCATGTTCATCTGAATGATCGGATTAGCCGGACAGTGACCGGTGGCCAGGCTGTGCCGGCCATATCACCCACGGAGTTGACCAGCTGCCCAGCTGGTCAGCTGCCCAGCTGACCAGCTGCCTCCCGGGGCCTGCCCTCGGCGTGGCGATGCCAGCCTCGCACGACGCTCCACACGGCCTCCAGCAAGTCAAGCCCCGCTCAGCATGCGCTGTGGTGTAAAGCTATCCCAGCATGCAATCGGGTCACATTTGTTCCAAGTATATTGCGGCTCTGTCGAGAGACACAGCACAGCGCTGAGAAGTTCACAGCAGTAGTGCGCTAGCTCTACCGTCGTTTGGTGCTGTCCTTTTCTTCCGGCACAGCGAGGTGACGCAGGACTTCTCGTGTCGCACGCGCTAACAACGTGAAGCTCATCAAGTAAAGCTGGCCAATTATCCGAGTCAAATGGCCCAGCACTCAGCAGCCGGCTGGCGGGCCAATTTCGCCCAGATGGCGCCATTGCAATGAGCATTGTCCTCGAATATTACGCTGCCGCCCGCCAAGAGGTCGGGATAGGGGGGGGGGGGGGCACAAAGGTCAGCATGGTGTGGGGTGGATGATACCCGACAAATAAATTAGCACTCTGCTTTCCTCTTGGCTTCGTGCTATCGCAGGAGCAAGATTTATGCGCATGCTAGAAGTGTGCCTTGATGATGGTCTGGTCACGTGGGTACTTTATGACCCGTGGTCGCACTTCTTTCGTGTTTTTCGAGTCGGACGCAATGTCCGACTTTTTCGTCTACGTTTCACTTTTCCCCATTATTTATCGTCGCGACCGCGCCGCTTTTGCGTTGTGTTTAGGTCTCCAGCTGTCCAAGATTTGTCGATTCCGAATGTTGGTAGGCCATTGACATACATAACCCGAATTAACAAGATCAATACCGGTATATGCAAACTCGAACCAAACCGACTAAGTGTAGCGCAATCAGCTTGAACACCGTTATTGGCCGGCTTTGTATTAAGAAGCAAAATGTCAAAGGAAGAAATGAATTTTAAATGAAAGTGAACGTCCTGAAATTACCATAATAATGGTCCTTTCTTAGCATCGACAAAAGAAAACTCTGACCACGTGATGACATTGACCCAAGATGTAGACCCCAGACTATCCATGATTGCCACTGTACGTAGAGGGCATGTATCGTGAAATAAATAAAATGTCCCTCTAGACTATTTTGTACCTTTTATAGACATTATCTCCATCAGAGACAGACAATTGGTTCTAAAAGCATTCTTGTCCATCGTATTTGATATTCTGCCAAATGATGTATGGACAAGTTTCGCCTCACGTGAACTGGCCTGACCTCCCTTGATTTCTGATTTCACCTTTACACTCGTGACATCAGGTGAACGCCTGAGGGATACTGGTAGTTGTTTTCAATCCCTGACAACCACTAGAACGCCATGTGTGCGGTTCAAAGATTGCACAGAATTTCCAGCATTCATGGATTTCAGACGTTGCCTGTGACGTCGCATGTCACCTGACAGCAGGTCAAACGATGTCATGGGACGAGAATATCTCGGCCTATCCACTACCGTTGGCGACCGTTCTGCGAGTTTCTGAGGTCTGGCGAGGTCGATGTCGACCCGTCCATGCTGCCGAGGCCTTTCGAAGGCTGTCGTGGCGAACTGCGCCAGGCAGTGGTCGATTAAGTCACGTGTAAAGTATACTGGCTTCCTTGTGCTGTGTTCCTGCGGCAGCCATAATATCATGGCAATGTCCTGGCAATGCGGCAATATCCTGGCAATATAATATCCTGGCAATGCGGCACACTAACGTGTATCCACGGTGGGATGTGTCATGATGCATGCTTGTAATTCATTGCTCATAATGCCCATGCGGACTACATGCCATCCTAGCAACAGCCCGTTTGTGACGAGGGATAATTATGCAATGCTGGCCCACTGTGTGGCCTGCAATTCCTGGGGACTGGGGCGAGGTTCTAAGGGCCATTCCTCATATTGCATTGCCAGCTGTCTAGTATTGCTAGCTGAATTGGAAACGCCAGTCACTAGCTTCGTTGAGCGATATTTTTGTGGTGATATACGCTCTCATAACTCACATAATGCTCGTGGTATTATGCTACGCCCTGTGGTCACGTTCTATGCATGCTGATCACCACGAATTGATGTAAAAACAGATGGTTCGTATTCCTACTTAACGTCCACTGACTGCTGCAAAGGTGCAAAAATGTGCCGATCGGATACCCTCTCTTGATACCAAAGGCGGCTTTTGCTACCTGTGGTCGCCATACCTTGTGCATTTACCTTTTTCAGGCGTACATTCAATCGTACAGTACCGCCACTGAAGATGCGGATCACTACCTAACTACTCTCGGGAGTGCAAACGTTGATTTTCCTCAGTCATTGGTTTATTAGTGACCAGAAATATTGAATAGATGCAATTAATCGTGAGTGCATTGACAAAGTTGCAAATCTGTTTCAATCATGGGCCATTTCCCAAAATGTTTTGAATTTGGCCACAGTGGTTCCAAGGCTTCCCACACAAAATCTTCACTGAAGGTTAAATTAAACAATGCCTTTTCAGTACATGCAATATCAAAAAAGCAATAGCAAACAGTCTTCTCCACAATGAAGTGTTCCTCAAAGCATAGTAAATTTACATCCTTCCCCCAAAGACAGCATATATGGTGTATGATATGATAGTGCATATAATAGCAGAAAATTGCAACCAATTTTTGTTCTCAAAATATTTCAACTAAAAAGTAGCCTAGCCTAACCTAATCTAATCTAGCCTAGCCTGTTTTTGAAGAAAAGATCAAAACGTATTTGGAAGATGTTTTTAATATTTAAAATTTGTCGAACCTAAAAACCTAAAACATCCTCTTAGTTTACTGCATGGAGTTAAAATGTGGTGAAAACTTGTTTTGTGAAACCCTAAAACATAATAATACTTTAAAAGCCCTGCTTCTTGGATTATTTTGCTAGTGACTGAAATGTAAACATTTACAAAAGAAAGGATTGATCACATTTTCTTGAGTATGTTAAATAAGCATGGTATTCAAACATGACTTCCTCAAAATCTCGCTAACAACCTGAAATGCAACTTTACCTTCATTTGTAGATTACGTTAGTCTACTGTAATTACTTCCCATCTACTTGTCCAAGAAAAAGTACAGGGTAGAAGAACATGGTTAGTTCATTATTTGAGTTCAGGGGTGCTACAGTCAAAGTTAGAAGTATGGCTAAGTGCCATACAAAGCATTGGTTTTGATGTGTTGATAACCTTTCTGGAAAATTTCAGACCGATACTGATCTATAAACCATGTGGAGAGGTGAAATAGGTACCTATCGGGGTTGGATCCAGAAATGTTGATCGGAGGGTGCACTTGTTCTGGAGGGGCACTATTTCTCCAAAGAATGGTACAAGAAAATGAAAGAACGAAAATGGTGCAGGATTGACAACATAACCAAAACTTACATACGCCAGGAAGATTAAGCAACACAGATTAAGATAGGTACAAAACTTAATGAACATCCACCACCTCCATTTATTTGTGTACAATTTTCATTCTTTGCACATTATGATTACAGTTAGGCAAGGACAAGGTTTCTTCTACACGCTGGGACACTTCCCTTTGCCTGGGCGTGAATGGACATTATTGCATAGAGCACAGCATCCCTACATACCTAGCGAAATTACCACTTAGAGCGTGTTGTCTCATCTCAGGAACTGGTGCCGAACTGGAAAATCTTTCACTATGCTCGAAGTCAGTGTTCAGTATACAGAGAGGCATTCCAAGGTGTACTCCTCTTTGATGGCGCGCAAGAGTATAGCGCATGCCATTAAAGGCGCAGTTCGAGTAGCCACACCTGACTTTCCTCGATAAGTTTACAGAGGACATATTGGTGTCTTCCTCCAAATGCACTTTCAGGCGCCAACACACTGCACGGCCCTCACGAATCACCCGACAAACCAAACACAGAACAGATTGCAATATTCAAAAATGGCACGCTTTGGGTGATAGTGCGGCAATTAAGCTATGTGCATGGAGTCATAAGAAACATAATTAATACAAATTTCCAAGCGAATTTAGGCTCGAAGGCGCAGCGAAATTTCGTTCAAATGTCTGATACGTCAGCTGGAAAATCAACACCCAAAATTTATCTTACATCATCTTCAACAAAATGTTTGTGCATGTTTTATCGCTGGATACCTGGTAAACTTTGTCTTGGGCCAAACGACTCGAAAGGTTCAACGGACCATTACGTTGTTTAGTGGGGAAGCCCATCCCAACCATCGTACCAATCAGCTTACATTTCCCTGGTATCCGACCAATCAGATTTTAGAATGACCTACGGTAAAAATAGCATACGATATGTGGTTTCCCCGGTCTGTTGCTACCACAACACGACGTGATATCGCCAAGTATCTTCTAATCAGAGGCGGAAACAGGGGGTGGGGAGCACTGGAGACATGTATCCCTTCCGCATGGAAAGGTGGTTTCCCTCCAGGAAGGCTCGAGTACACCCGCCTACCATCCTCTCTGAGGATTTCTCAGCCAAAAGCTCTCTGAGGATTTCCCTGTCGGAGGAAAAGACGGCCTCTAAGACGAAAAGGCAACACTTCAGCATGCTTGAGTGCACCACCTCCCCCGTTCAACGATTTTTCTGCTGAATGCATCATTCCGGGAACTTCCGCAGTGGTGGCCTTCCGATGAAATGTTGCTACTCCAGACAACTGCGCACCTCCTGAGAATTTCTGGATCCACCCCTGTTACAAGTTTTCCAAGTTAATACATGCAACTTTGGTAAGCATCTTCATTTCCATGAAACATCCATTTTAACACGGTGGGGGCTGCAAATGTTCTCGACAAGATTGTGCTACCAAGGAGTTGCACGTTATCAGGTCCATCTGCTACCCTGCATGGAGGGTAAGAGGGTACTTTTTTGCACCTCTGGACTGCTGGATGTATACTTTGCCATGGCTGTTTATGGCCATGTGTGATATTAAATACTAAGCATCGCTACACCGTACCGGATTTCCAGCAGCACAAAGGTGTGAGAACTCAACACGACACTGTGACAGGCACTAGTCTGGGCTAGTTTTGTGGGTGTAGGCGCATGCATCGGCTACTGCAGGCACCATCGTCACCGTCCCGCTGACCGCCGACCACACAGCAATGCTAAAGCAATGGACGATAGGTCCGTGACGGTGGTGGCCAGGGCCCTGCTAGTCGAGCGCCTACACTAGTCGCACCGAAGTTGTATACAGTTAATCGAGGACTAATGCAGGCACTAGCATGCAACATCCGGGCATGAGCTCGTTTCCTAACCAATGCAAGAAATACTTTTGATCGTTCTCGAGCATCTCGTTCCATACCTCACACATAATCTGAGACATCAGGTGGATTCAGGTTTAGAGCGGATCGCCTTTCCACATGGTTTAAGCACTTCTGAATTGCGCCACGTTGCCTGACATGAACACGAGTTGCTACTAAATCGTAGGCGTCACTATATCGCTGCCACTTTATCGTTTTGTGACGTAGCCACGACATTATTTCTATGTTTTCTGGGTACTCACCCATCATGTTGCGTAGCGTACCTACTAGAGGTTGACGACGGTTCAGGTCTGTCACACAAACGTAGTGCGCCGTCCGTATAACACAGTGGCTATCTCGTGTGGCGTGCGTGTGACTGTGTGGCTGCAAAGTGGTGCAGTATGTTGTTCAGCTGGTGGTACTGTCATCGCATGTCATGTCGCCAACACAAGCGCTGCTTCGTGTCGCTATATTACACACGACGGCACTATCACCGAGCCGTGATGTCGTATCTCTGACAGTGATGTCGTATCTCCGACTCCGACTGCCGCATGTGCGACGGTTGTCCCGACTGCCACGGATCAATCACTGTCTGTCTGACCGCTCTTGAATTACTTCCAGTTTGGGCTCAGAACGACTGTCGACAGCCAAGACGCAATAGTCTGACTTGGTCGCGACAGGCTTAATAGGCCCAGTTTCTGCCGAGACAAGCTGGCCCGGCCAACGACGCCGGTCCGAGTCCGTGTGTGGGGGGTTTGGGAAATTCACCGGAGCTGGTCGGAGTGGAATGTCCACCCCGACACCGATCGGAATGGAAGGGGGGCACTGGTGCCGGCCGAGGTGGCGGCATGGGCAGGCGCCGGTCCAGGTGGCGTCATCTGGCGCCCGTAGAAGATGGGGAATTCCACCGGCGCCGGTCTGAGTGGTGGCGTGGGCTGGCGCCGGTGGAAGTGGTGGTGTCCACTGGCGCTGGTCGGAGCGGAAGTGTCCACTGGTGACGGTGGAGGTGGGGGTCACTGCTGGTGTCGGTGGAAATGGGGTCACTGCTGGTGCCGGTGGAGGTGGGGGTCACTGCTGGTGCCGGTGGAAGTGGGGGTCACTGCTTGTGCCGGTGGAGGTGGGGTCACTGCTGGTGCCGGTAGAGGTGGGGTCACTGCTGGCGCCGGTGGAAGTGTGGGTCACTGCTGGTGCCGGTGGAAGTGTGGGTCACTGCTGGTGCCGGTGGAAGTGGGGGTCACTGCTGGTGCCGGTCGAAGAGATGGCGTCGACTGGTGGCGTCGACTGGTGATGGTCGGAGTGGTGGCGTCGACTGGTGGTGATCAGGGTGGTGGTGTCGACTCGTGATGGTCGGAGTGGTGGCGTCGACTGGTGGTGGTCAGGGTGGTGGTGTCGACTGGTGGTGGTCGGAGGGGTGGTGTCGACTGGTGGTAGTCAGGGTGGTGGCGTCGACTGGTGGTGGTCGGAGTGGTGGCTTCGACTGGTGGTGGTCGGAGTGGTGGTGTCGACTAGTGGTGGTCAGGGTGGTGGTCGGAGTGGTGGCGTCGACTGGTGGTGGTCAGGGTGGTGGCGTCGACTGGTGGTGGCGTCGACTGGTGGCGTCGACTGGTGGTGGCGTCGACTGGTGGCGTCGACTGGTGGTGGTCGGAGTGGTGGCGTCGACTGATGGTGGTCGGACTGGTGGTGGTCAGGGTGGTGGCGTCGACTGATGGTGGTCAGGGTGGTGGCGTCGACTGATGGTGGTCAGGGTGGTGGTGTCGACTGATGGTGGTCAGGGTGGTGGTGTCGACTGGTGGTGGCGTCGACTGGTGGCGTCGACTGGTGGTGGTCGGGTGTGGCGTCGACTGATGGTGGTCGGGTGGTGGCGTCGACTGGTGGCGTTCGGACTGGTGGTGGTCGGAGTGGTGGGTCAGGTGGTGGTCGACTGGTGGTGGTCGGAGTGGTGGCGTCGACTGGTGGTGGTCAGGGTGGTGGCGTCGACTGATGGTGGTCGGAGGTGGTGGTGGTCGGGTGGTGGTGGTCAGGGTGGTGGCGTCGACTGGTGGTGGTCGGAGGGTGGTGGCGTCGACTGATGGTGGTCAGGGTGGTGGCGTCGACTGATGGTGGTCGGGTGGTGGCGTCGACTGGTGGTGGTCAGGTGGTGGCGTCGACTGGTGGTGGTCGGAGTGGTGGTGGTCAGGGTGGTGGCGTCGACTGATGGTGGTCAGGGTGGTGGCGTCGACTGGTGGTGGTCGGGCTGGTGGTGGTCAGGGTGGTGGCGTCGACTGATGGTGGTCAGGGTGGTGGCGTCGCTGGTGGTGGTCAGGGTGGTGGCGTCGACTGGTGGTGGTCAGGGTGGTGGCGTCGACTGATGGTGGTCAGGGTGGTGGCGTCGACTGGTGGTGGTCGGAGTGGTGGTGGTCAGGTGGTGGCGTCGACTGGTGGTGGTCAGGGTGGTGGCGTCGACTGGTGGTGGTCAGGGTGGTGGCGTCGACTGGTGGTGGTCGGAGTGGTGGTGGTCAGGGTGGTGGCGTCGACTGATGGTGGTCAGGGTGGTGGCGTCGACTGGTGGTGGTCGGAGTGGTGGCGTCGACTGGTGGTGGTGTGGTGGTGGTGGGCGTGGTGGTGGTGGCGTCGACTGGTGGTGGTCAGGGTGGTGGCGTCGACTGGTGGTGGTCGGAGTGGTGGTGGTCAGGGTGGTGGCGTCGACTGATGGTGGTCGATGGTGGTGGTCGGGTGGTGGCGTCGACTGATGGTGGTGGTGGTGGTGGTGGTGGTCGACTGTGGTGGTCGGGTGGTGGCGTCGACTGGTGGTGGTCAGGGTGGTGGCGTCGTGACTGATGGTGGTCAGGGTGGTGGCGTCGACTGATGGTGGTCGACTGGTGGTGGTCAGGGTGGTGGCGTCGACTGATGGTGGTCAGGGTGGTGGCGTCGACTGGTGGTGGTCAGGGTGGTGGCGTCGACTGATGGTGGTCAGGGTGGTGGCGTCGACTGGTGGTGGTCAGGGTGGTGGCGTCGACTGATGGTGGTCAGGGTGGTGGCGTCGACTGGTGGTGGTCAGGGTGGTGGCGTCGACTGATGGCGTTGGTGGTGGTCAGGGTGGTGGCGTCGACTGATGGTGGTCAGGGTGGTGGCGTCGACTGGTGGTGGTCAGGTGGTGGCGTCGACTGATGGCGTCGACTGGTGGTGGTCAGGGTGGTGGCGTCGACTGATGGTGGTCAGGGTGGTGGCGTCGACTGGTGGTGGTCAGGGTGGTGGCGTCGACTGGTGGTGGGTCGACTGGTGGTGGTCAGGGTGGTGGCGTCGACTGATGGTGGTCAGGGTGGTGGCGTCGACTGATGGTGGTCAGGGTGGTGGCGTCGACTGGTGGTGGTCGGGGTGGTGGCGTCGACTGATGGCGTCGACTGGTGGTGGTCAGGGTGGTGGCGTCGACTGATGGTGGTCAGGGTGGTGGCGTCGACTGATGGTGGTCAGGGTGGTGGCGTCGACTGGTGGTGGTCAGGGTGGTGGCGTCGACTGGTGGCGTCGACTGGTGGTGGTCAGGGTGGTGGCGTCGACTGATGGTGGTCAGGGTGGTGGCGTCGACTGGTGGTGGTCAGGGGGGTGGTGGCGTCGACTGAGGGGTGGTGGTGGTGGTCAGGGTGGTGGCGTCGACTGATGGTGGTCAGGTGGTGGTGGCGTCGACTGGTGGTGGTCAGGGTGGTGGCGTCGACTGATGGTGGTCAGGGTGGTGGCGTATGGTGGTGGTCGAGTGGTGGTGGTCAGGTGGTGGCGTCGACTGATGGTGGTCAGGGTGGTGGCGTCGACTGATGGTGGTCGGAGTGGTGGCGTCGACTGATGGTGGTCAGGGTGGTGGCGTCGACTGATGGTGGTCGGAGTGGTGGCGTCGACTGATGGTGGTCAGGGTGGTGGCGTCGACTGATGGTGGTCGGAGTGGTGGCGTCGACTGATGGTGGTCGGAGTGGTGGCGTCGACTGATGGTGGTCGGAGGTGGTGGCGTCGACTGATGGTGGTCAGGGTGGTGGTGGTCGGAGTGGTGGTGGTCAGGGTGGTGGCGTCGACTGATGGTGGTCAGGGTGGTGGCGTCGACTGATGGTGGTCGGGTGGTGGCGTCGACTGATGGTGGTCAGGGTGGTGGCGTCGACTGAGTGGTGGTCAGGGTGGTGGCGTCGACTGATGGTGGTCGGAGTGGTGGCGTCGACTGATGGTGGTCGGAGTGGTGGCGTCGACTGATGGTGGTCGGAGTGGTGGCGTCGACTGATGGTGGTCAGGTGGTGGTGGTCGGAGTGGTGGCGTCGACTGATGGTGGTCAGGGTGGTGGCGTCGACTGATGGTGGTCGGAGTGGTGGCGTCGACTGATGGTGGTCAGGGTGGTGGCGTCGACTGATGGTGGTCGGAGTGGTGGCGTCGACTGATGGTGGTCAGGGTGGTGGCGTCGACTGATGGTGGTCGGAGTGGTGGCGTCGACTGATGGTGGTCGGAGTGGTGGCGTCGACATGGTGATGGTGGTCGGAGTGGTGGCGTCGACTGATGGTGGTCAGGGTGGTGGCGTCGACTGATGGTGGTCGGAGTGGTGGCGTCGACTGATGGTGGTCAGGTGGTGGCGTCGACTGATGGTGGTCAGGGTGATGGTGGTCGGAGTGGTGGCGTCGACTGATGGTGGTCAGGGGTGGTGGCGTCGACTGATGGTGGTCGGAGTGGTGGCGTCGACTGATGGTGGTCAGGGTGGTGGCGTCGACTGATGGTGGTCGGAGTGGTGGCGTCGACTGATGGTGGTCGGAGTGGTGGCGTCGACTGATGGTGGTCGGAGTGGTGGCGTCGACTGATGGTGGTCAGGGTGATGGTGGTCGGAGTGGTGGCGTCGACTGATGGTGGTCAGGGTGGTGGTGGTCGGAGTGGTGGCGTCGACTGATGGTGGTCAGGGTGGTGGCGTCGACTGATGGTGGTCGGAGTGGTGGCGTCGACTGATGGTGGTCAGGGTGGTGGCGTCGACTGATGGTGGTCGGAGTGGTGGCGTCGACTGATGGTGGTCAGGGTGGTGGCGTCGACTGATGGTGGTCGGAGTGGTGGCGTCGACTGATGGTGGTCGGAGTGGTGGCGTCGACTGATGGTGGTCAGGGTGATGGTGGTCGGAGTGGTGGCGTCGACTGATGGTGGTCAGGGTGGTGGCGTCGACTGATGGTGGTCGGAGTGGTGGCGTCGACTGATGGTGGTCAGGGTGGTGGCGTCGACTGATGGTGGTCAGGGTGATGGTGGTCGGAGTGGTGGCGTCGACTGATGGTGGTCAGGGTGGTGGCGTCGACTGATGGTGGTCAGTGGTGGCGTCGACTGATGGTGGTCAGGGTGGTGGCGTCGACTGATGGTGGTCGGAGTGGTGGCGTCGACTGATGGTGGTCGGAGTGGTGGCGTCGACTGATGGTGGTCGGAGTGGTGGCGTCGACTGATGGTGGTCAGGGTGATGGTGGTCGGAGTGGTGGCGTCGACTGATGGTGGTCAGGGTGGTGGCGTCGACTGATGGTGGTCGGAGTGGTGGCGTCGACTGATGGTGGTCAGGGTGGTGGCGTCGACTGATGGTGGTCGGTGGTGGGTCGGATGGTGGTGGCGTCGACTGATGGTGGTCAGGGTGGTGGCGTCGACTGATGGTGGTCGGAGTGGTGGCGTCGACTGATGGTGGTCGGAGTGGTGGCGTCGACTGATGGTGGTCGGAGTGGTGGCGTCGACTGATGGTGGTCAAGGTGGTGGCGTCGACTGATGGTGGTCAGGGAGGTGGCGTCGACTGATGGTGGTCAGAGTGGTGGTGGTCAGGGTGGTGGCGTCGACTGGTGGTGGTCAGGGTGGTGGCGTCGACTGGTGGTGGTCGGAGTGGTGGTGTCGACTGGTGGTGGTCGGAGTGGTGGTGGTCAGGGTGGTGGCGTCGACTGATGGTGGTCAGGGTGGTGGCGTCGACTGATGGTGGTCAGGGTGGTGGCGTCGACTGATGGTGGTCAGGGTGGTGGCGTCGACTGATGGTGGTCAGGGTGGTGGCGTCGACTGATGGTGGTCAGGGAGGTGGCGTCGACTGATGGTGGTCGGAGTGGTGGTGGTCAGGGTGGTGGCGTCGACTGATGGTGGTCAGGGTGGTGGTCGGAGTGGTGGTGGTCAGGGTGGTGGCGTCGACTGGTGGTGGTCACGGTGGTGGCGTCGACTGATGGTGGTCAGGGTGGTGGTCAGGGTGGTGGCGTCGACTGGTGGTGGTCGGAGTGGTGGTGGTCAGGGTGGTGGCGTCGACTGATGGTGGTCAGGGTGGTGGCGTCGACTGGTGGTGGTCGGAGTGGTGGTGGTCAGGGTGGTGGCTTCGACTGATGGTGGTCAGGGTGGTGGCGTCGACTGATGGTGGTCGGAGTGGTGGTGGTCAGGGTGGTGGCGTCGACTGATGGTGGTCAGGGTGGTGGCGTCGACTGATGGTGGTCGGAGTGGTGGTGGCGTCGACTGATGGTGGTCAGGGTGTTGGCTTCGACTGGTGGTGGTCGGAGTGGTGGCGTCGACTGGTGGTGGTCAGGGTGGTGGCGTCGACTGGTGGTGGTCGGAGTGGTGGTGGTCAGGGTGGTGGCTTCGACTGATGGTGGTCAGGGTGGTGGTCGGAGTGGTGGTGGTCAGGGTGGTGGCTTCGACTGATGGTGGTCAGGGTGGTGGTCGGAGTGGTGGTGGCGTCGACTGATGGTGGTCGGAGTGGTGGTGGTCACGGTGGTGGCGTCGACTGATGGTGGTCGGAGTGGTGGTGGTCGGAGTGGTGGTGTCGACTGGTGGTGGTCAGGGTGGTGGCGTCGACTGGTGGTGGTCGGAGTGGTGGTGGTCGGAGTGGTGGTGTCGACTGGTGGTGGTCAGGGTGGTGGCGTCGACTGATGGTGGTCAGGGTGGTGGTGGTCGGAGTGGTGGTGTCGACTGGTGGTGGTCAGGGTGGTGGCTTCGACTGATGGTGGTCAGGGTGGTGGTGGTCGGAGTGGTGGTGGTCGGGGTGGTGGCGTCGACTGATGGTGGTCGGAGTGGTGGTGGTCGGAGTGGTGGTGGTCAGGGTGGTGGCGTCGACTGATGGTGGTCGGAGTGGTGGTGGTCGGAGTGGTGGTGGTCAGGGTGGTGGCGTCGACTGATGGTGGTCAGGGTGGTGGTGGTCAGGGTGGTGGCGTCGACTGGTGGTGGTCGGAGTGGTGGTGGTCAGGGTGGTGGCGTCGACTGGTGGTGGTCAGGGTGGTGGCGTCGACTGATGGTGGTCAGGGTGGTGGTGGTCAGGGTGGTGGCGTCGACTGGTGGTGGTCGGAGTGGTGGTGGTCAGGGTGGTGGCGTCGACTGATGGTGGTCGTGACCGGCGCCAGTGATGGCAGCCAGGCTGCCGCTTTAGTCAAGTGTGTGGGCATGGGCGGGTTGCTTCATTGCCACAAAACGTTCCGCAGAGATCACATTGACAGACGGATGGACTAACTTTGCACCACCGAGGTACACGCTGTTGACATGACAGTGCATAGGAGAGTGCAATATGTAGAGTGGTCAGTGTTTTCGTCAAGGCAGTCTACACAGTTAGGTGCGAGGTGAATGTTTTATTACTGTGTGTTAATTACTATGCTTGCTATCACCACTATCTTGAACTAGGACTTGACTACTAAATGTCAATCAAAGTAGCATGCACTGTCACCGGAGCGCGCCATTATTTTGCCACCGGAGCGCGCCATTATCAATCATTGCCTACTCACCATAAGGCGTACACGTCGCATGGCCAGCAGCCGTCCACAACTTACCTGTTGCATTCGCTTCACTTCGCCCACGGCGCACGGCAGGGCGCAGACGGAGAGCGGCACGCGGTCCGCCAGAAGGCCGCAGGCCGCCGCCGGCGGGCCGGTGGCGGTGTCGGTGGCCGGCTGCCGCACCACTCCGGCTCCCAGACCGTCCTCCAGGTCAGCCGTGCCGACGGTCGACTCGGTGCCGTTCTCGACCGTCGGCTGGTCGGTGGTCGGCTCGGCCGCAGCCACGCCCACGTTCCACTGGACGTCGTCCGGCGCCATGTAGAGCTCGCCCTCCCAGCTGCCGATCACCTGAAGCGGCACGCCACGGCGGCTAGGTGTAGCTTTAGCTGTGGCTGTGGCCGCAGGTCTAGTGTGACTCTGGTTAGGATGTAGCTGCAGCCGCGGTCAGCTCTGGTGTTGGGGTATTTGTGGCTGTAGCTCTACGCCTGTCGTGTAGCTCGGGCGCCACTCTGGATGTAATGTCGCCTCATGGCAGTTCCAGTGTAGCCGTAGCTGTACATGTGGCTGCAGTTCCAGTGTAGCCGCAGCTGTACATGTGGCTCAGTTCCAGTATAGCCGCAGCTGTACATGTGGCTGCAGTTCCAGTGTAGCCGTAGCTGTACATGTGGCTGCAGTTTCAGTGTAGCCGTAGCTGTACATGTGGCTGCAGCTCCAGTGTAGCCGCAGCTGTACATGTGGCTGCAGTTCCAGTATAGCCGCAGCTGTACATGTGGCTGCAGTTCCAGTGTAGCCGTAGCTGTACATGTGGCGGCAGTTTCAGTGTAGCCGTAGCTGTACATGTGGCTGCAGTTCCAGTGTAGCCGTGGCTGTACATGTGGCTGCAGTTCCAGTGTAGCCGTAGCTGTACATGTGGCTGCAGTTCCAGTGTAGCCGAAGCTGTACATGTGGCTGCAGTTCCAGTGTAGCCGTGGCTGTACATGTGGCTGCAGTTCCAGTGTAGCCGTGGCTGTACATGTGGCTGCAGTTCCAGTGTAGCCGTAGCTGTACATGTGGCTGCAGCTCTAGTGCAGCCGTGGCTGCAGTGTAACTCTAGTGCAGTGGTAGCTGCGGCAGTGCTCTGACGTTGTTGTAGCTGTAGACGTAGCGCTAGATGAACGGCTGGGCAGCGCGTGTCGGGTGTGGTTAAAGGCAGGCATCAAAAGCTGTGGAACATGGACACCTGCAGGCTCGCCCAATCTGCTGGATGTGCCACACAACACCATTGCATCGACACACAACGGTATGTCCAATGTCCATGGCACTTTGGTGCACACACTTACGATCGAGACAGAGGTAACTGAGATGACGTGCGGCAAGGATGAGATGCAGTTTTGGAGCTACGTCAAAATAGCAGAAGTCATGCTCATCAGGCTGTGTTTGGGGTGATCAGCACATGAGCGTTATCACTACTTCCTCGGGAGGGAAGTGTATACTGGGCGGGTGCATAAGGTCACAGGTACGAAACTTACTTAGTTTGCTCGTCATGATGGATGAACCAACTACTCACTCGTCTATTAAATGCGCGTCTACTGCTATTTCACCATTGCCTTGGAATTAAGCTGCATATTTTTTTTCGAATGCCGACCGTTGGAGTATATGACATTTTCCTTAACAAGATATCAATGGTGTTTTGGGAACAGCATGCTTACCTTATATTCATGTCGTTCATCCGAGGTGCGCTGGTAGTTAAAAATGGTGTATCGAGCCATACCGTCGCCTCTGTCGTCAAACTCCACCTTACTTCCTGCCATATCTGCAAGTAAAGGAACATGAAATGCACACGAAGTGTATCCTTCACTGATTTAAGCCTGGCATGACCAGGGACGGCAGCAGGGGGAGGAGCAGTTGCGAGTTAGGTGCATACCAATCTTACCTTCGGCTTTGGGTTGTCTAACCTCTGGAAAGTTGCTGCAAAGTTGCGAGTTGCTGCAAAGTTGCGAAACGATTATTGCTCTTGAAAAATGCAAAGCAAATCTACTTGGCGCAACGGATCCATTTCGTCTGAGGCGAGTTCCAAGTTTCAGCCCATCCTTTGGCCAAGTCTTGAGTGCAAGGGTAATGGAGTTGCCGGACAGAGTCCATATCAGTACAATGAATCACGAAGAAACTATTGAGGAAACAGTGTGCGCCATCACACAGTGGACCAATCGCAAAAGAGGACCGCAGGAATACCAACTGCATGTACTTACTACAGGTGCGCTCCTTTGCATTGCTGGCGATTGGGAACGGGAGCCGGATTCATGGTATTTGGCTCAGGAATTGGAATAGCAGACGCCAGGTCAAGTGGTTCTATTTGTGGGTGATCGGTAAAACAGTTTGACATGTTAATTTTCTTATGAGGAAGGAGTATGCTAAACAAATAACATACGGGAACTCATGGAAATGTTCCGAATGCCACGCAGGAAGTCATACTAATATGAATGCCAAAGAGACAAATCGCCAAATGGGCAAATCGTTCGAGGACAAATTGATCAGGCACCTATCCACAATAACACGCCACGGACTCTTTTTTGTCGTTTTGCTATAGTGGTGATATGTGGCTGGGATTTCTGAGTTGCAACTTTCAGCTCGATCCGACGAACGTTTTGTTTTAGGTACAGCGATCGAAACTTTCCAGATTCAGCAACCTTTTGCCAAGGCTGCGTTTGAAGGACTTGGAATATTTCCATAACTATTTGCCAGATTTTCAAGTAAAAGGTGTATTTATAACCAGCGTAGACTAGCGTACCTTACCATTGTTTTCGACTTCAGTATAATGTAAGGTTTGCATGGACTTAGCCTCGTGACCTAGCTTAACACTCGCACGTCCGGCGGTCCGCGCCAACTTCGCATGTCCGGGGGGCAGATGTCTGCCCGCCCTAAGATCTCGAGATTGATTGATTGATTGATTATTTGGGCTTAAGGGCGCTTAAGATCTCGAGAACTATGCTAGGTAGCGACAAACAGAAAACGGCTTTGGATAGCTGGTGACAAGCTCTATCGAAAGTATTTCGGTCATTTTCTCGCTCAGGTCAATATTTAGGTCACTGGGTCATCATATGTCAAATTCGACCAGATCGGGTGGGACCCTCAGATATTGGCACATATCTCAGGACCTGTAACAGATAGAAACAAACTGCAAATGCTATTCGACAGCCCTTGAAATGTGCTATCGACATACGCTGTGTAATTTAAGGTCAGGTCAACAGATGGGTCACCGAAACAATGACCTCAGGTCAAGGTCATGGGGTAGAGTAGGGAGGTCATGTAATATATCAATCGACACGTCTTGGCGATACAAGCACAATGACGGTAATTTCAGCCTGCTAGCTCAATGCATTGCGATATAATGCGCAGAAATGTGCTAATGATTTCAGGTGACCTCAGCTGACCTTGGTGGGGCCACTGAGCAAAAATGTCAGCGATAGCATTGCGAATAGCTTCCAACTACACGCCATAACGGTTGGAGGTCATT